>JASDDO010000022.1:855355770-855600724 GCA_030015575.1 Agapanthus africanus | reverse complement strand
AACGATATTTGACGTTTGAATTAACAAATTGAACGTTGTAGGAAAATTCAATTAAATATCTAATAAATGTATGCAGAATGGAATGATAGTAATTTAATGGCGCCATTGTGCTCATGTGAAACATAAAAGAGGATGAGGAGGATTACAAATCATATCTTACATTCCATTTACCATTACCATTTGCATTGAGGGTCCAATTGTTCTCCCGGACTTGAAAGTATGGCACCTGCTATTTAAAACCCAAGATTATGAAATGATATAACAAAATTCACTTTGAAGAAGCTAAATAAATTGCTGGGTCTAAATTCTTGGGCTAACACATAAGCTTTACTTGCCACCTCAGAACGAAACATAATTTGGAAAATCACCATACTAGATAGATTTAGCCATTAACTTTAAAGCTAGCATTTGTTCTCACAACTTTTAGTACTTATCTTCATTCGCTTCTTATTTTTTGTTGTTGCACTCTCTCTGTTCCTCTATGGTTCAATTTCCTTAGATTTATGTTTTAGTTTCGAATGCATTTCATCATATATATTACGTAATATTATATTCCACATTTGGTATAACCGTATAATAATATTGAAACAAAAAAGAAACTGTATAATTATCCACCACATCCCTAACCCACCATACTATTTGCTAAAAACTGGCAGGCTTGTTTAAGTAATGAGGAACAATAGCTAGAAACCAAACTGAACATGGAATGAAAAATTAGATGAAGTTCAGAGAGAAATCAGAATGGTTCTTTAGTGTTTCTTTTCGTTCCTTGCTTAAAAAAATGTTCTAATATTATTTATAATAATACATAGAAAATATCTCAACTGAAGATAATCTGTTTGGTACAAACTGTAGTTCAGCAGAAAAAAATATAAATGATAAATAATAATGATAATGATAACGATAACCATAATAGCAGCAACATATACCTATCACAAATATAACCAAAGGTACAGTAATTACTAATTAAAGATAGTAGTGTAGTCAATTTTTATATACGACAGCATATATAACATAAGCAGAATATGGTGAGGTTAGCAATAAATTGGCTCTCGGAACAAAACATTCAAAAGCCAATGGGTTATGTCATATAGCAAGGTAAACAGCTGGAAATAATAGAAAGTGATGAAATAAGCGATGAACAGATAATATCACCTAAAAATTAAATAGATAGTAAAAAGACTATACCTTCTCAGACATTTCATATCCCACTTTAATTCTCACATCTTGGTCTTTTTGAAAATTAAGCATGCTCCAAACCAATTCAAGTGCTCCTCTTGCCTTCCTCTACATAAAGTATTTCAACAAGCAAGAGCAATCCATAGCCAATTTGGTGGAATCAAACAGTAAATGAATATAGAACCATACTAACAGTTTGACGAAATTTATTGAAAAACGGAAACATTTTTCTTATTATATCTTCTCACAAGTAGGCTGTAAATTTTGGTGAATCTTTCCATGGAGCATTGCCCTAAATTTTGATGGGAAACGGCTTTGATGATGAAAAGATAAAATCGGTTAGATTCTAAATCACCATCATCCAGGCCTTTTATCATGGAAAAATAAGCTCTGCCGAAGGGAAGATTCAAGTCAAAGGTGTCATACTCTATGCAAGACTGGACACGATGCATGATGGAAACCCCATCATGAGTTGGTGCTAATTTAAGCTCATGCAACGAAGGAGAAAGCCTACAATATCTCTAGCCTTGGATAGCATCCAACTCTAAACCGACAAAATCTTTCCTTATGGAGTCACATGCAACTCTAAGACAATGCACGATTATTTTAAAAATCAATATGCGGTCTAGGAGTTATCTAACATATTGAGGAAGCAACTTACTTTGTGCTGGAGAGACAACAGTGATCAATGTTTAAACGAGAAGTCTTGAACAAAGTTTGTCCAAGGTAAGAACAACATGCATATTGACTGCATTTACATAGCTTGTTTGGTTTACCAATCTTATGTATATATTTTTTATGCAACATTTTAACCAAAGGAAAAGGATCATCTTAGTTGTCACAATACGAGCTGTCAAATGAAGTGGGACAAGTTACCCCGTAATAAAGCCAACATCCTGTCAAACAACCCTTCCAATTGCTCTAGTTTAAATTTTACAAGTCAGTTGCGCTTATAAATCTAAGAGCAGCAATCTTGGTAAAGTTTCTGTAACTCTTCATCATTCTGCTGTTCCAGCATGGAAAGACATTTTTTTAGCGGATTTGAATGATAAAATTTGAACATCACGACTATACTACGAAATAAAAATTTAGGTAAAACCCTGTGTATCGGTTTATACATGTAGGATGCATAATTTTCTGGTAGAAGTAAATGTACAATGTTAGTTATGTGTCGAGGTATCAGAAATCTAGTTCATATGAAGTACAAAAACATGCATCACAATCATTTTATTTACAGGCGAGGTTGACTACAATTCTGCCTATTAATCCTTACCTCTGTAAATTCTTTGTCTGTATCGCATCTGCCCTTGATGCTGATGCTCATAGAACCACTGGATGTCAGTGAAACTGCCTTCTTTCCTCTAACGTGGTAACCAAGCTTGTCATGCTTAGCCGAATGAAGCCCTGCCCCTACCCCCATGCTGGCCGATAGCTACAAAAAAAGAAATAAAAAATACATCACATACCTTTGTTATAAATGTTACGTAGGCATATTCAAAGTTGGAGCAGGAGCATGAAAATTTTTACCTGAGGATAGAAGTGTCGAATAATGAGAGAAAGATTGCTGGGAGCCCCAGTCCTGGTATCTAATTCTCCATGAGCCTAAGATAAAACAATGTTACAGAGCACGTTAAAAAAGACTTCATAACTGCTCGTCTACTCAAATAGAAATATGACTGGAGTATCAAAAGGTATTACAAGGGAATATAAAATGGTCAGAAGACCAATTTATGATTTGAGCCTGAGATAAAACAATGTTACAGAGCACGTTAAAAAAGACTTCATAACTGCTCATCTACTCAAATAGAAATATGACTGGAGTATCAAAAGGTATTACAAGGGAATATAAAATGGTCAGAAGACCAATTTATGATTTGAGTACCAGTGATATCAGAAACCTTATGTTTTGAGAATTTGGATTTGCTTCAAATTATCTAGTCAAGTATAGTTTGTTGGATAATGCTCGATCCAGCTATGATGTTACTATAATTAGTTTAAAACTCCAGTTTGGTGTTCATATAAGATGACAAGTCTTTTGCATGTGTTTTAACTAGATTAATTTTTTCGACAACAGCTGCAGAAGGCAGTAGAAGAAGTAAAGATGCTTAGTTATAGGTGCATGGCCAATGCTCTATACACAGAATGTTATAGCCAGTTATTATTGATGCTTAATACAGGCTTTTCTGAAAAGATAAAGACTAATTGTGATCTCAATTTCATGATAGGAAGAATTGGTATTTTGTAATTAATGGGACACTGGCTAGTCAAATATGTAGAGGATGCTATAGAAAATTCAAAGGCATGCAATTTGAATAGTCAAAATTTTCCCAGAAATGATTAGACTTTGACTACCCTTCAATGCTTTTTGCTATTGTTAAAGCCTATTTTCTAATATTTATGTTTGCAAATTCAAACATTCTCAAGCAAACACTTTTTTTTTTCTTTTAAGCCATCTTGCGGCTTTGTTATGCTCCAATTTCTCAAGTATCTTAAGCTCTTGTTTCTTAAGAGGGTGGCGGTGCTCCTTCACCCATCTTATGTATCTTGTTCTTCATTTATCCCTTACTTTCTATGCTTTTTGCCCTTCTTTACCAATTCTCTCAATATTCCATGTGAGTCTTCTGGCTTGTCTTGAGTGAGTTATCTAATTTTCAGCTGGCCATATAGTTTTGGTTGTGGTAAGAAAAATTGATCCGACTGGGTAGCTGTCCAGCCTATTGACAGTTGCACAAAGAGGTGGCAAGTCAGTACATTGTTGTAACAAGCGGCTTGGGCAACCGTCTAGGCGAGTGTGGTGTCTAGCGGCCCTAGCCATCCAATTTTTTGATTAAGAAGTCCAAGTAAACAGTCGGGCATCTAGGCGGCTAATTAAACCACCAAACTGCCTAGGCGACTGATTAAGCAGTCCAAGTCACCAAATTATGTAAGTATATGCCTCTTAGTGGCCTAGCCCCTTCAACAAGTTAAGATTATAATACTAGGTTTTAAATATTGTGTACTCCAATTAATACGATAATTTACTTACATTTGAATCCTCTAGATAACATTTTTCCATGATTTTCCTACAGTTTTTTTTTTGCAATTTTATTTATATATGAGAGTAGTTTCTAATTGAAAAATACTAAAACCATCTAGGCCGGCTAGGCGTTAGGCGATACCCCAACCGTGCAACACCGGCTAACACATTTTAAAACCTTGTTGGTAGCGCAAGTTAATTACACATGAAGGTCGCAAGTTCAAGGCATGGAACCAACGTAAAAGGGAAGACATTGAAGTTAAGAAGATTTAAGTAATCTATTTATTTCCCTTAAAAGTTTCACTTCATGGCCTTTGAAAAGTTGCTCTTCTCAATACTAAAAATATCCACTTGTCATGCCATCACCATTAACAACTACAGGCTATCTCCGCATCCACAAATGTCTTCTTTTGGAGCACCTCAGGCTTAATTTTTTTTTTCAGAAAAAATGGTCAAGAAGAGCAATATGTGGAAAGGGTAAAAGGTTAACCCTTAAGTGAACAACAGGAGGTTGTGAGAAAGGTAAAGGAGCACCATGGTCATTGCAAGAAACGAAATCTTAAAACAGTTGATGAGTTGGAGCGCATTAAACCAACCTACGAGAGGGCTTAGCAAAAATAAATATTGGTGTTTGCTTGAGAATGCTTGAGTTTGCAAACAATTATTGGAAAAGAGGGTTCAACGGTAACCAGAAAATAAAATTGTTGAATGGTGGTCAAAGTTTATTCATATCTTGGGGAATTTTTTTTTTGACTATCCAAAGTTCCAAACACTAGTTTCCCTTAACCTTTTATATATACGATTAGCATTGTCCTATTTGACTATTCCATGAATAGTTTCCTTAAAGGTGATCCCCCCAACCCCCAACCCCCCCCCCCCCCCCAAAAAAAATAAGGTTAATGATAGGAGACGGGCAAGGAATTAAAAACATGGTTCAGACTAAAGTCTTAGTTCAGATCATAATCCAAGGTGAGAGTTTGGATTTATTTCATACAATCTTGCTGAGTCTAGTTTTGATTTGTGTGCTACTTGGCCCCCTTGCATCCCAAGCCTCCATGAATCACTTATTGTCTTTTGTATATCGTGAAGCCAGATCCTATGTATACCTTGCAATTATGTTCCCCTACTATTTATTTGATAGATTCCTAAGCTTACTATAAATAAGCATATAGCATGTATACATATAAACTGCATGTTTATATGCATACGCCATGATCCACTCTAGATAACAATACCTCTCAGACACAGTTTCACTATCCAAATGGAATCCACCTAGTTTACGTAATTCAAAAAGAATCAAGAGCTGCTCAAGTTAAGGAATAAAAATTAGCATCTAGGTATCCAAAATTATAAATTTATTATACATGTATCGTTCCTTGAGATTAGAATGTACAGACAATGAAAATATTGTAAGCATTCTATGTGATCCCAAAAAATACAGCGGTTCAAAGCTAGAGAATCTAGATCGTGCTTCCTTCTCTACTTTGGACTTCCTCATTGACAAAGAACTGCACCCTCCTTCACCCTGCTATGCGGATCATACTTATACTCAACATGCCTTTTTCTTTCAAATCTTCCAGGTCTCTC
Organism: Agapanthus africanus; assembly: GCA_030015575.1. Taxonomy (NCBI): domain Eukaryota; kingdom Viridiplantae; phylum Streptophyta; class Magnoliopsida; order Asparagales; family Amaryllidaceae; genus Agapanthus; species Agapanthus africanus. The sequence continues at coordinate 855,594,942 of JASDDO010000022.1, read as the reverse complement.
TTCTACGTTGCACAGACACTTCCAACGGGTTACCGTATCTGTGTGCGACACATGTCGGACACCAACACTTGCAAGACACTTGCACAACGCATATCGGGCGCGTTGTATATATATCATATATGTATAGTATGTGTTCTAATTTCTATGCATGCCATATGTGTATAAACATATTTTTAGTATGTTATTAGCGTAGCATGTTAGACTTGTGAATTTTTTCTTGTTTAATGTTGTCATTATAGTTTGATATCTTATTTATCTTTATAAGATTATATATAGTCATGTCCCCGTATCCTACATTTTGGGATTTTGCCGTGTCGTCGTACTGTATCGTGCCGTCTTCGTGTCCACGCAACCTTGTCTCTCTTAACGATTTAAAGTAGAAATAATATGTACTAATGAATTTTTCATAATAAAGAAACATACAGAAACAGCATTGAATTTCTATCTATTAGGCTAGCATTGGTAATTACAAATTCTATCGAAAAAATACCCAATTAATATTCAAATCTCAAATAATTGATAACGGACGTGAGGAAAGCTCCAGGTTTTCAATGATAGAGGGTGTAAGTGACCTCCTAGGACAATCAGCAACAACCATAAAACAAAATTGAGCTAGTTTAAGGTTTTGCGATAGCATGAGAACAATTAAATTGCACTTATCTAAAAAAAATTACTACACATTTCATAATGCAAAAAAAAAAACCTTTACTCAGATTTTAAGTTAATCTCATGGGAGAACAAGCGGATTACATCTGAAAACTGCTACATTTGTCCACCTACCATGCACCACCTCTTTCGTCTTTCTCAATAAATCCATCATGTGGAGAAACATTCAGGACCAGGTTAGGACACACATGCATGTCGCATGACAAGACTTAATAATAAACAAGGATGATAGAAGAGGGATGCTTCAGAATTTTAGTAAAGGAGGTTATCTCCAACCACTTAACACAGAAAATGAGTGTTTCAAATTTATCCCATATAAGAATATAATTATATGTGTATACCCAATATGCAAAAACAAGCTGTCAACTATCAAACACGCACATATTCGGTACACATGTTCATGAGCATAGTGGACAAGATCCTATAAGTACAATCAAACTACTGAAAGCTTAAGCTTTAATAATTGCATCGGACATGCATTCTAGCCCAATGTACCTTGCTAGTTGGGATGTGACCGCAGCGCCATTAAATTCATTAAAAGAAATCGTGTGAATGCGTGAGCACGCTACATTGCTCAAACAACTGGTAATGCAGAAGTTAAAATCGATCCAGCTACCATTAAACTCTAATGCCCGAGAGTAATTGTAGCTATATGAAAAGCTAATCGCCAAAGTAATCAATCTTTCATGACTTGCAAACTCAATGAACAATTTCGAAAACATGTTTCCCTATTTTAGCAAAACGCGGTTACATGCATTTCGAGAAGATCAATTCTCAAGATTCCAACACAGCATATCACATTGAGACCAAACTGATCAAATAGATAAATTGACAGGTTTGCAAAGGAAACAGAAGAAATATGAAATTGAAAAATTGGGAGTCACCTGAATTAGGGTTTTAGGATCGAGAGGAAAGCTCTGCTTGGCATGAATCCTTAGGGATTTGGAATCGGCGCTGTATCTCAAAGACGTCTCCATAATTTCTGATGATGATGATGATGATGATGATTTGAACATGAGAGGGATAAGGAGAGCTGAGAAACCCTAGCTCTCAATCCCAGGGTTTATATGAATATGCGACTCCGGCTCGTTTATTTTACGGGTCGAAATTCCTCTACCGGGCCTGACCCGTGTAAACCGTTTGTTAACCCTTTCCCATTAATTTGAGGGAATCAAAATTCAAAAGACACAAGTGGCGATTTGTTTCATGGATATGGGACTTGAGCATGGAGTCAACATGAATAAAATTTTTCTTGTCCCCTTCAATTTGAAATATCTTGTTTTTTTGCTCGACTTCAATTTTTGATTTAAAAGTCAAAATATCATCCCACATCATAAGCCAAGAATTGAGACCAATTTATATTTGTCCCAACTCTCCTCTTGAATATTGCCATCTCACCTTTTTTAATAACAAAAAATTAAAAAAAGATATGATTACCTCCCTTTTGACCAGGGAAGAAACTCTGCCTTTTGACACTTAAAGTTTCGTTATTTTTATTTTCATTTGGCTTAATTTCAATAAACTATTTGGCTTGGTTATGAGAGATTATTGAAAACTCTCAATACTATGAGAAACTACCATAAACTTTAAGAAACCACAAAACTTTCAAAAACTGTCATGACTAAGGTGCTGGCTAGTCATAAATATTTGCAAGAAACTATCAGAAAATATTCAAAGTATGGTAGTTTCTCGTAATTGTGAGAGATTTCGGTAGTTTCTCGTAACCAAACCAAAATATTTGATAGTTTTTAACAATTTGCATGGAAGAAGTAGGAAGAGAAGGAAACGGCAATAAAAATGGAAGGAAAACACTATATTTTAATTGTTAATTACCAGAAAATGGCCCACAAAAAAAATTATAAGCCACTGGGGGCTATTATTGTAAATCCCCAATTCCATATATATATTTTCCATATTTTCCTAGTATTTTTGTATATTTTTTAAAATAAATTTTTATTATTTTATTTCCTAACCTAAACCATAAACCCTAAACTACCCAAACCCGACCCGACCCGAACTCCCACTTCTTTTTCTTCTTCTCCTTCTCTTTTCTTTTCCTGCTCTTTTTCCCCGTCTCCTCCTTCCTCGTGCCCATGCCCGCGACGACCATGCCCACCATGCCAACAACCTCCCCGAGATCCCCTCCCCAAAATCCTCACCCGCTCCCCTCGACGTCGACCACTTCCCCGAGATCCCCTCAACGCCCTCCTCGATCCCCTCGCCTGCCTCTCCTCCCTCTCAACAGCCGACCCCCTCTCTCTTCACCTCTCTCTATCTCATTCTCTACCTCTCTATCTCTTCACTCTCGAAGACCCTGAGCTCCACCTCCTCTCGTCGCCGACCCAGTGCCACCGACGATCTCGTCTTCACCATCCACCGACACCTTCGCCGAGACCCATCAAAACCCACGATTCCAACCCCTCTGCCGTCTCCAACCCGAGCACCTCCCTCCGCCACTTCACCTCACCCGGGCTCCCTTGCTCCAGCACCATCATTTTCCTCTACCCCTAGCTCCTCCTCCACGAGCACCAACGACCACCTCACGAACACCGCTGCCCTCCTCCATCTCCGAGCTCCCAAGCCGACCTAGCTCGCATCCGAGCCCAACCCCGGCCATCACCCCGCCGCTACAACCACCGGCCACCTCCTCCTTACTTTCACACTGAAGCCTCCCCTCCGCAACACCACTGCTGCAGCCACCCATCATATAACGACCCCAATATTACCATACCATCGTGTTTTCTTTCTTTAGTAAAATATTGTATTTATTTATTTGTAGTATTTTTCCGTGTATTTTGTTTTCTATTATATATATTATTTTATTATTTCATCTATTTTTTCCCAAACCTAATTCTTTAAACTAAATCTTAACCTATTTCAAATTAAACGCAAGACCCGACCCAGCCCATAACCCAAATCCAATCTCATTTTCATTTTGTTTTATAAAACTATGAGCTCAAAAGCCAACTTTCTTTTCAAGCAATATCATATATTTAATTCTTATTAAATATGTGTATGAACAACCTTGTAGCTCATTGGTTAAGTCTTTGCATTGTTATTCCATAAGTTACATGTTCAAATCTTCATTCTTACAATTATTTTTTATCAATTTTTATTCTTCTCATAACCTACAAATGAGACTTTTTATTTCTCTTTTAATTCCCATGTTGAATGCATATATTATGATAGATAATTCACCATTACACCATCTTTATTTTCCTCTTTCTTTTTCTTCCTCACATTTTTCTATCTCTCTCTTCTCCCTCTTCACCCAGAGTCCAAAAAGAAGAACATGAAGAAGTTTTCAAGAAGGTCTTGCTAGTAACGCGAGGCTATCGGCGGACAGACAAGCCCGGTGACAATATCGGCTTGTGTATCTAAGTCTCTTCTCTCTCCCCCCCCCCCCTCCATCTCTTTATTCTCCTCTTGTCATATCTCGTGAACCCGCTATTCTTTTCATATCATAATCCATAAGAGAAGATAAACATAAACATATATATAAGTTTAGATATATATGGTTTAATAATACTTTATTATCTCTTGTTCAAATTAAAGTGTTTTCGATTCTTTTTCATGACTACGAATGTTTATTATGAGTAGTGAGAACATAAATTTCATGCCACAATATATCTACGATATCTCATGGAATTGGTTTGGTTATTAAAAAAAAGATGAAGCTTGTATAAAAATACTAGTTAGTCTTTTTACCGATTTTAGTATACATATCAATACCTTTACCTTTAAAATAATTTTTAGAAATTAATTTTTACTTCTGGAAATTTCATGAAATTTACATATGATAGAATATATTATTTTATACATGCTGTAAAAATTTTAGATTGATCCACATAACGGTTTAGGAATTATATCGTTTTTATTCACTATTCGTAAAAACAGAAAACTGCATTTGTCGATCAACTTCTTAGACACATAACTTGGTCTACAGTTATCCAGATTGAGCAAACTCAAGTATTTTAGATATCTAAATCGAAATATATAGATTTTATTAGTTTTAAGTTTTTACTGAAAACCGACGTAAAATATAGAAAACCGCGTTACAATATTTAGTGACGGATCTGGACAGAATCTATTCCGATCCGCACACTGTTTTAAATTGGACATAACTCGAACACCCGATGTCCGTTTGTGACAAAATTTAGATGTGTAGATGCAAAATTGATAGAACTATAATTTTCTGTATATTAGATTACTTAGAAATACATGAAACAATCCGATATAGGCTTTGCAATACAATATGTAGTTGATGTCTATAAATCTGAATTTCTGTTTTAAACGCTGATGTTAGAACGATCATAACTAGAGCTTCAGAAATCCAAATCGTGTGAATCCTAGTGTTTTGGACAAGTAAATCGAAAGACCTACAATTTTCTAATAATCATCGTAACTTGAAACCTGATGGAAATTAACTCAAACTGTGTTTTAAAATTATGCGACGGTGCCAAACAGATTCTGATCTGTTTTGCGCGACGATACGAAAATAGATATTCCTCTCAAACCGGTGGTCATATTTAGGTGAAACTGGAACTCACGCATGAAAAAAACATAGAGCCACATTTCTGTTTATGTTCCGCATTCGTTCAACTTGATTAATTAGTCGTACATAATATTTCTTTACAGCATTGTTTATGGTAGTTACTCGAATAATATACTTGACTCATTTCATGCTATTCGAACATGTATACATATTAATCTTGATCATTAAATTGTTGTATGTACATAAAGACGATAATTAAATACTTGAGTTGTATTTTGAAAACTATACAAAATTATTTTTACATAAAACCCCCTCAAGTTATATAAATTACAATAAGGACCCTAGTTAATATAGGTTAAGCGGAACCAGTCTCTTGAGCCTCAGGGAGCCAGAGATATGGGTGCTTGCCTATCTAAGATAGACAATATAACAAACGGTGTTATCAATACGGTAATTGTCTTTGAAAAGACACAAATCCTGCCTGTAGGGTGTTTTTCGTCACCCCATTGAGATGGGAATACGCGCGCGCTTGTCAGGCGTACTACAGATTCCCCCTGCCTAGGGTAGGCCGGGGTTTAATGATTGTGGGGATCCGAATCTCCGGCAGCCACGGACTAAGCTGCCGTTGATTACCCCTCGCCTTTGGGGCGAGGGAACCTCCGATTAACGGGTTAAACTGGTCATACGAACTCAATGTGCGGTGTGTGTGTGTTGTGTTTTGAAAAAGGGGTTTTGGATATATCGGGAGCCACGCAGAGTTTTTACGGGGGTCCCGCTACCCGGATAGCGGGCTGGGGGTCAAGGGGGCTAGCAGCCCCCTTGCGGGGTGCGGGGCAGCGCCCCGTTAGAAATTTTTTCTAACAGGGACAGTGTCGCGGAGTATGTGTGTGTGTAAATATGTATATATATATATATATGTATGTACATAAAAAGAGAGGGAAAAGACATCCAAAGGATGCGTGGGGCAGCACCTTGGGCGCTGTGCGCTCAGGCGCTAGAGTGCCACGTGTCGGCACGTGGGCGCTCTGCGCTCGACCGCAAGCGCGCCACGTGTCGACACGGGGGCGATTTGCGCTCGAGCGCAAGCGCGCCACGTGTCGACACGGGGGCGATTTGCGCTCAAGCGCTTGCGCTGGAGCGCAAGCGCGCCACGTGTCGGCACGGGGGCGACTTGCGCTGGAGCGCAAGCGCGCCACGTGTCGGCACGCGGGCGCTCTGCGCTGGAGCGCCGGCGAGAAAAAGAGGCTTTTAGCCTAAAAAAAAGATTTCTCGAAAGAGAAATCAGAGAGGAGTTGGACTCCTGAGTGTGTTTTTGGGGTTAATGGAAGGGGTTCTTCTTCTTCCTCCTGTTGTTTGCTGGATCTTGAAGATCAAGAGATGTGAGATCTCAAAATCTCTCCTTTTTGAGATCTGATGACAGATCCAAGTTCCCCTTTGTGCGTTTTGTGGTGGAAAACTACTTAGTTTTGGAAAAGAAAGAGTAAAACTCTTGATTTAATTTAAAAGAAAGAAGAAGGATTGAGACCTTCAGAAAAGGGAAAGAAATACAAACCCTAGTTTTTTTTGTGAGAATGAAAAGTATATGCTTTATTCATCATCATGTTGCCTTATATAGGCTTACATATTTACATATAGCCCCTTGGGCTTTACAAAAATGGCATTTTGTCCATCCCATGGCTCATGTGCCATTTCATTTTGCACATAAGCCATGAGCTTACAAAAATTTGGCTTTATGCCCATTTTGCATACAATCATGCACAAAAAATTACATAAAAATTATTTGTTACATGATTTTGTTATTGGCATGGGGAGGCTGGCCGCAGGCTCGACTTGGGTATGGGCCCGCTTGACCTGGGCTTAGGCCCACCTAGCTTGGGGGTTGACCTTGACTTTGACTCGGTCAACAGGGGTGTAAATTTTTACCCCAACACTGCCGTCCATGTGCAGCAGTTACCGATAACATCAAAACCTAATTCAGGATTTCAATTTCTTTCTAATTGTTTGACTCAGACTGAGTCTCATTAAATAATCTGACTTGAATATGAATCAAGTATCCAAACTACAATTCAATATGAATCCATGAATCCATATATTCAATATATTCAAATCTATGTAAGTCTACGGTAGCGCCCCGGCAGTCTACAGACGCCAAATGCGGAACAAAAACTTTTTAACTGGCGCTATCGTATACTTTAACCCGGATCTGCCATTATTGCTAAACTAACAAACAGTAAAGAGTGTAGAAAGGTTGTACCGAACGATCCGAGTCCTTCGTTCTTTAACCATCGTCCCACGCTCCGTTGCGGCTGCTCCGATCTCGTCGATCTCCGATTCCTTCGTCGAGGTGGCACCACATGATCGATTCTTTAAACGGGCTCCCGCCTCTGACTTGAGGCAACTCGATCGCCAAGTTTTCTAAAAGAGACGACCAAGAATGATGTAGAGAATGAGTAGATGACTTTGTCTCACTTCGTCCAAATCCGTGGACGATCGGTTAATGAAGTTGCCGTGGAAATCGGGTGATGGAATGAAATGAACTGTAAAATTCCATACACCCCGAATACTATCATAATCTTTTCTAACCAAAATGAAACATCAAGTGAAGTGAGGAGAGAGAGGGCCGGCCATATATAGCAAGAGGGAGGTGACCGTAGGAGAGGGGGGTGACCACAAGAGAAAGCTTCTCACTTCAAAATATCTTAAGCAATCCAAAAGGTATTAATGGTAAATGGTGACTCATTAAACACATCATCAAAAACCCATTAATGCACTAATGAGTCATGAAGCCTAGTCATCATCTAGAACCTTCTAGAAGCTTCTAGAAGCACTGACTCACCATATCTGAAGAAAAGATAAATCCGTCTTTAACAGAATGTTAAAAGACGGCTGATAGAAAACTGGAAACTGGCAACTTCCAAAAGTGATCCTGAAACGACTTTCAGGATAACCCCGAAACTGTATAAATATACCCGCATTTGTATTACGACCGAATACAAATGCAACTGAGACAAAGATATTATACCTACTCAATATAATACTCGGATCCGGCTTAAACCAAAGCCGACCAGTATCATCTGCCCGAAAAATAACACGTGCGTAAACGCACGTGCATTTTCCGAACCCTGCCATAAAACCATACGGCCTCTACAACGTTTCGCCCGAACTTGGGAAACTGTCTGTGGGGGACTCTAATGACTCGTCAGTACCATGGCAGTGGGTTTAACCACAAACCGTCAGCGGCACTAGCAATGCGTAACGGCTGCCCATGGACTGACCTCACGGGAGACCGATGAGCGCACTCAAGGGAGGCCGATGAGCGAACTCATCCAGAAACCCTACTGAGCCTAACAGTGACAATGTATATACAGTCCGGTCCGTTCGTCAATGAGTATCGCATATCCACCTAGGGGGCTAGCAACGTCAGACCCCCAATAGCAGTATAAGTCGTGTCGGAGTGAAGCCTCAATACACCCTGAGATACTACTGGAGTACCTACCAGTAAATCTCCTACCATGGCCATGGATTTGTGTAATGGCTCTCCTAGACACAGCACGACCTCGCCCCCAATACCGGGAGAGACGAATCCCCTGCCGATCCGCTCACGTGCCTCCATATGGCTCGGGACTGTACCCAAAAGCTACCTGTTTGCACGGCTCCTTTGAGCCGTGGTAGGGTAGAAATCAAAGCACAGTGGGAACTCATACGAGACAAATGACGACCTCAGGTCGATGAACTAACCTGTACACATGTCACCAGGGAACTGCTATCTGACGGTAGATATAATACTAACTAGCAGATTCCCGGCGAGTCCTGTCCGGTGTACTCATAACCCAATGAGCACCTGTATACATCTTAGGTGATCCAACTGACACCAGTGGCTTGTGAGACCGGCCACCGCCCCTCGTCGGGGTCTCGACTGTACACACTAGTCTACTCCGGAGTATCGATGCCCTGTCTCGAAACTCCTACGACTAGGGACCACAATTAAGGATATGCATATAAACTACCCAACTCTCACGTATATGATCGCCATCATACTGTTGGTAGTAAAGCAAGATCCTAAGGGCTCTATCAAAGTGTAACATGCAATCAGTCACCTGAACATGTACACGACTGATAAAGGCAAACCAGATAGCATACTATCATCTTGAGTAAGACTGTCCTACCGGTATAGGTCATCCGCAATCATTGCAATCACGTACCTGTGATCCAATAATTGACTATGAGGGCACTATCTCCAACAATCTCCCACTTGCACTCAAGGCTAATATTGCGATGTCGACTACTCACAGCCTGTGTGAAACCGAACATCCAACTCCTCTACTAATCAGTTTCACAAAGCCCGTTTGTAAAACTATTGTGTTCGAGAAATAGCCTCAGTGAGTGGATCCGCCTAGAAGTATCTTTCTATATCTCTCTTAATCTCAAGTTCGCGGAGAAAACCATCTCCCGAATTGAGTAATACCTGTCTTAGAATATGTCTGGATATCTGATGGGACCTTAGTTCATAAATGAACTCCATATCCAAACTTCTTAGACCGAATCGATCACTGAACCTAATCAGTATCGGGCACCTTGCTTCCCACAGTATCCTCTTGGACCACCTGTCCATAATACCGTCCCTCATCGTCAGAGGGAAAAACTATAACTCTGACAATCACTCTGTCATCCATGTCACCTTTGAAGCCTGGAATGATAACTGTCTCCCGAAGGAGGCTGCCGTCATCAAATCCGTAGAACATGTACTTATGTTCTAAAACTGCTTCCTTATATTTCTCCAGGATTGGATTAATACAAACTTATTGCATCTAGTGCAAAACCAACATTTGGTGTGGTACTTGACATCTCATGATTGACTCAATTGCCTAAGCAAGTGATCTGCCAATCATGCACATCCCTCTCCCCTTTAGTCTGTAAGACACCTTTAGAGAGGGTGATTCCATCACCTGCAGGTACACCACCATGCTAGGAGTCAACTATTCCAAAAACCATTAGAATATCTGTCAAAGTACCCACATTGGGAAACTACCCAAATCCAGATCTAAAACCATAGATCTAGAAACCAGAATGTCAAATATTATATCCATATCCTGTCTGGAGAAACAACTGTGTGACGACCACAGTTCAACCGATCGTAGTATAGGAATTTTACTTCCTGCTCTGTGTATGTCATCCTTATACCATGACATCACACCCTACTACCTTCTTAACTGATCCATCCCCTATTCTGATTGAAGTCAAACCCATGACTGTCACATCAAAATTAGATGATCTATCTCCGCTATAACTGCTCAAGTCTATAAATAGATATAAGCATCTTGCCCACTATGCTTCCGTTGCTCCCACTGACTACGACAACCCTCCTACCGGGTCTCATATCCTGGAACAACAGTAGTGTCAAGTCTTGGTAGATAAGAACCTCCCTGTCACCGTCCTTTAGCCTACCGAAGTACCTCTCGGGTGTCTGAGGTTACCCACCAAATCTGCGGAGTGGCTATTGGAATGTCAAACTTGATTGAATGTATAGGTCCTATTAAATTTTTCGTAATCGTTCGCGGTTCTGGAATCACTTCCAGTTCTACCATACTCCCACTACTGTTTTCTGAAAAAGATCCATTTTTACTAAAACTGTGGCGAGTCAAGAACAATATCACTATTGATCTTCCAAATGGTAGAATATCAACCCTCGTCATAGCCAGGGTCAACCCACAAACAGCCACTACAGAAACGTGCCCTGAGTTATCCAGAGTCTGGTTTTAAGCATAAGCTGGACAACTCCCTATACCTTAATTTCTTTTAAGGTACGATCCATTCTATATCCAATACAGAAACTTTGGCACTTATTTAATTGGAACCAAGATTCAAATCATGCAGCTGTCTCCAGTGCATATCATCTTAATGGAAAGAGGCTAATCAGCATTACTCAACTTAGGAATCCATCCAATTATGAGTAACCTGAAAGAGAAACACGTTTCTCAAAACCATCACTATCATCTGAATACCAATCACAAGAATCTACATCTTCGATCTCTTTGAAGAATCCCGATACTTGTGATACCTGGTTCTCTACTTTATTCTTATACCCACAACTTCTCAAAACTTAGACCATGTATTTCTACGAAACACTTGTCTAAAAACTAGAGAAGTTATAAGTAAACAGAACAAAGTACGAGGACCTACCCCTTTGTCCTGAAGGACACTTGGACAACATACAATACTCTGTATAAGTCCGCTGAGTTGAACAACTCATAACCTGTGCGTTGTAGGTGGAAAACTGTACCCTGGCGATTTCCTCAAATATCACCAATTACATCGAATTCCGATATAATGAGGATGATCACCTAATTCCCAATATCTTACTCCCACTCATCATCTGTAAAACCATACAGATATGAGAATGAAACCTGGTAAATACATACCCTTGGAGTAAGTGTCTAATCGAGAAAACAGTTTTTCCTTTAACAATGCACTGAAACATGAAAATGTTTCGTAGGGGTATCCTGGTATTCATAGTAATGCCTCTTCCATAATCCAATTCATGACTTCAACCGTATATCTCTTTGCCATCTCTCCAAATCCCCTTTATTTGTCTTTAGTCGTTACCTTCTGTACACCATCGTTAGGCTAAATGGTTTTCTTCCTTCCCTACCGTTCGGCACCAGCCTATGGTTTGGAAGAAGACTATCCAGTAAGCATAATAGGTGTACCCTCCTAAACCAAGGAGTACTCGCATCTCGAGAGAAGGTGATGATAAAAGACAACTGAATAATACCTTATTCTTTTAAAGGTGAAATAGGAGTGGCGATGAAGTACGCGGTTTTGGTCGTGAATGATATCAGTCGCAATTTACTTTGCCCTCTTTCTAATCCCTTTATTTTGTCTTTACATATTACCTTCTGCACACCCTACTTATGCTAATTGGTTTTCTTCATTCCCTACCTTTCGGCACCAGCCTATGGTTTGGAATAAGACTATCCAATAAGCGTAATAGGTGTACTCTCCTAAACCAAGGAGCTCTCGCAACCTGAGAGAAGGTGATAATAAAAGACAACTGAATAAACCAATTCTATTTCTCCTGAACCTGGATCCATCCTCGAAGAAGTACCTTCGAGTTCGTATATAACCATACGATGGATCTATCCAATGGAAGTGGATATCCGTAGTAATACGGGTGTTCTGAGAAATTCAAAGGGTAAAAGAAGGAGTGGCAATGACTTATGCAACTCAGACAATCCAAATGCCAGTATTTTAAGAAGGTTCGGTCAACCTGGTCACTGAGTCATAGTCTAGGGTCGGTCAAAGGCCGCTGCCAAAGAGAGAGAGAAAAGAAACACTCTGCGTGCACTCTAACCTAGATCAGAATGGTCATCACTTTATCTAATCCGGAAACCTCCCACTGTCCTGTCAAATTCTCCTCCAAACCTAAAGAAGAATCAATCGGGATCACCCGAAGAGTAAACCAACTCATCAGTGGGAATCGGGATCCAACTCTCATCGCATGATAACGTGATGGAATGCATCCACGTTACTCATACTCCAGAAGGTATGCGCATACTTGGCAAGTTTCAGTTTCTTTAGAAACTCCCGATATAGTTTTTGCCCCATGCTCTTATAACCTTGGCGTTAGGTCAAAATGTCATAAGTCACATACCAAGTTCTACCCATCACTATCTTGTTAATTTGAACCCACCCGCACATGCCCTTGGCGTTAGGTCAAAATGGCAGAACGGCTGTCCCAAACTAACTCATCTATTTATGCAACAATTGAATACCCAGCAGCTACCAAACACTATGCCTTGGCGTTAGGTCAAAATACATAGCTTGAATACTACTGAATACCCAAAAGAAGTGACGGAGGTCTACGGCTGGTTTTTGGCGAAAAACCTTTAGCGTAGTGAACTTGATATCGCTGAAGGAACCTGATAGCTTTTTAAAATATAGCGGCGAAAACCTTTTGCTAAAGAGGTCACTCCCGGTAAAGGGATCTCGGCTCTTTCCTCGTGGAATGAGGTGCAGGATATTCCACTGAATACCGCTATGCAAAGCAACTTGTAATCGACTATAGTAAAGTTATTACTCTGACGAAAACTTCTGCCCAAGGGGTCAGTCCCGGTGAAGGGATATCGGCCCTTGTCCCGTCGAATGAGGTGCAGGATATTCCACTGAATACCGCTATGCATAACAAAAGGAAACGTCTTTGTAACAACACTTTTTAAATTGTTCCAACAACTGTAAACAGGTTTGTTTTACTTTGCGTTGATCAGAATCAACACAGTCCCATCATTTAATCACACCAGAAAAGAACGAAAATAAAATGTACGTATATGCCATCCGCATTCGTCACTGGGTCCCGTCATCACCCGTTAGGTTACTTAACTAACGACAGAGCGGGGACTGGACTAGCGCGGGTGTAAAACATATACAACATCTAATAGTATATAAACCAATATACATAATCGCTCCAGGCGTGATAATATGCAACATTACAGAAAAGTAATAAGTATCACAGAACAATACAGATAATCTGGGATCCCCGAGTTTCACAGAGCCGCTGCTGAAACCCGACGTTCCCCTGTCGTGTGGATAGCCTGTGCAATGAAACCTAGACCCCTACGGGTGCGGCAAGTTACCTGCCAAAACCTGAAGCGAGGCAGCCCCCTACAGCATAGTGAATGGACCACCCAGCACTCCACGGAATCCGGTAATCTTGGGCACCCCTCCTTGGGTCAACCTGTACCCCCTACGAGTGTGGCGAATAGTCTGCCAATTCTAGAGTGGGACCCCTCTGCCTCTCAAAGCCATGAGATGCGGACCCGTTGCCCCCCAGAACCCGGCTATCCGTGCACTCCGTCTCGGGGCAAAACCTAGTACAATAATGAAAAATAGTACAATAGGTACATCGACCGCAACCTGGTCGTGCCCCAAAAGAATATTATACAACAGACAGTGACGGCAGTCCACAAGTTGGACGCTCGCCCCGCAATATCAAATGTACAAATAAACACAAACTGTACTACCATTGCACACTGCTATCCACCACGACAAATCCGCAACATCACAGCACAACACAGAACATCAACGCGAATGTCACGTTCGCAAACCCGTCTAAAAGAGCTATAGCAATCAGACGCGGTTTACCGATCAAATGACATTCCCGGTCGGAGATATAATGTAAGCACTGTAAACTAACATGTTTAAATTTCGATCGACCAAATATCAAAAAGTGGGCTCCACGACTTACTGGTGAACAGTAACAAAACCTGGGCCAAAACGATATTTACCAAAAACCCCAAAATCCATCAGAGAACCCACTGTCCAAATTTGGGATCATGAACTCCCCAAGTGGCCGCGGATGCGCGGCCAAACCATGGGTTTGGCCGCGTTTCCGCGGCAAGTTGGAGGAATCACGAGACCAAATTTCGTCGTGGTTCTTAGAAAAGCCTGCACAGATTTTTAAGACATACAGAATTAATTTTTGAGACCATTTAAAATCAACAGAAACTGTCGGGCTAGGATTTTGCAATTTTCGATTTCCGGTTCGATCGAAGTTTTAAACGCATTAGCACAAGTTAGCATAGCAAAATGGTGAGGCTCTGATACCACTGTAAGTCTACGGTAGCGCCCCGGCAGTCTACAGACGCCAAATGCGGAACAAAAACTTTTTAACTGGCGCTATCGTATACTTTAACCCGGATCTGCCATTATTGCTAAACTAACAAACAGTAAAGAGTGTAGAAAGGTTGTACCGAACGATCCGAGTCCTTCGTTCTTTAACCATCATCCCACGCTCCGTTGCGGCTGCTCCGATCTCGTCGATCTCCGATTCCTTCGTCGAGGTGGCACCACATGATCGATTCTTTAAACGGGCTCCCGCCTCTGACTTGAGGCAACTCGATCGCCAAGTTTGCTAAAAGAGACGACCAAGAATGATGTAGAGAATGAGTAGATGACTTTGTCTCACTTCGTCCAAATCCGTGGACGATCGGTTAATGAAGTTGCCGTGGAAATCGGGTGATGGAATGAAATGAACTGTAAAATTCCATACACCCCGAATACTATCATAATCTTTTCTAACCAAAATGAAACATCAAGTGAAGTGAGGAGAGAGAGGGCCGGCCATATATAGCAAGAGGGAGGTGACCGTAGGAGAGGGGGTGACCACAAGAGAAAGCTTCTCACTTCAAAATATCTTAAGCAATCCAAAAGGTATTAATGGTAAATGGTGACTCATTAAACACATCATCAAAAACCCATTAATGCACTAATGAGTCATGAAGCCTAGTCATCATCTAGAACCTTCTAGAAGCTTCTAGAAGCACTGACTCACCATATCTGAAGAAAATATAAATCCGTCTTTAACAGAATGTTAAAAGACAGCTGATAGAAAACTGGAAACTGGCAACTTCCAAAAGTGATCCTGAAACGACTTTCAGGATAACCCCGAAACTGTATAAATATACCCGCATTTGTATTACGACCGAATACAAATGCAACTGAGACAAAGATATTATACCTACTCAATATAATACTCGGATCCGGCTTAAACCAAAGCCGATCAGTATCATCTGCCCGAAAAATAACACGTGCGTAAACGCACGTGCATTTTCCGAACCCTGCCATAAAACCATACGGCCTCTACAACGTTTCACCCGAACTTGGGAAACTGTCTGTGGGGGACTCTAATGACTCGTCAGTACCATGGCAGTGGGTTTAACCACAAACCGTCAGCGGCACTAGCAATGCGTAACGGCTGCCCATGGACTGACCTCAAGGGAGACCGATGAGCGCACTCAAGGGAGGCCGATGAGCGAACTCATCCAGAAACCCTACTGAGCCTAACAGTGACAATGTATATACAGTCCGGTCCGTTCGTCAATGAGTATCGCATATCCGCCTAGGGGGCTAGCAACGTCAGACCCCCAATAGCAGTATAAGTCGTGTCGGAGTGAAGCCTCAATACACCCTGAGATACTACTGGAGTACCTACCAGTAAATCTCCTACCATGGCCATGGATTTGTGTAATGGCTCTCCTAGACACAGCACGACCTCGCCCCCGATACCGGGAGAGACGAATCCCCTGCCGATCCGCTCACGTGCCTCCATATGGCTCGGGACTGTACCCAAAAGCTACCTGTTTGCACGACTCCTTTGAGCCGTGGTAGGGTAGAAATCAAAGCACAGTGGGAACTCACACGAGACAAATGACGACCTCAGGTCGATGAACTAACCTGTACACATGTCACCAGGGAACTGCTATCTGACGGTAGATATAATACTAACTAGCAGATTCCCGGCGAGTCCTGTCCGGTGTACTCATAACCCAATGAGCACCTGTATACATCTTAGGTGATCCAACTGACACCAGTGGCTTGTGAGACCGGCCACCGCCCCTCGTCGGGGTCTCGACTGTACACACTAGTCTACTCCGGAGTATCGATGCCCTGTCTCGAAACTCCCACACTATGGACCACAATTAAGGATATGCATATAAACTACCCAACTCTCACGTATATGATCGCCATCATACTGTTGGTAGTAAAGCAAGATCCTAAGGGCTCTATCAAAGTGTAACATGCAATCAGTCACCTGAACATGTACACGACTGATAAAGGCAAACCAGATAGCATACTATCATCTTGAGTAAGACTGTCCTACCGGTATAGGTCCTCCGCAATCATTGCAATCACGTACCTGTGATCCAATAATTGACTATGAGGGCACTATCTCCAACAATCTATATTGACTGAATCGAACCATGGATATACTTCCATTTACATAATTCTCCAGTTACATCCATTTACTGATATCATGGTTTCGGCAAGTCATCCAATTATACAATCTATATTACAAGACAATACAAGTTGCAATACAACACAAACATTACAATCAAGACATCGCGAGGTTTAAGGGATAGATTGGTACGGAAGGTGTTAAAAGTGGCACGAGACTGCAAGATTAAGACACCTAACCTGAATCCAATTGCCGTTGTTCCGGGTTGTATAACGGAGCCTTGTACATTCCGTTTGCCCTAATCTCTAGCATATAGAGACTCCTCTCGTATACACTGGCATCCTTCTGTACCAAGCTACAAATAACAACGTTAACACTAAATACAATACTATAACAATATAATACAACTTTAAAAGCTACTCTCTCCCTCTGTCTATTCTCTTTCTTCCTTATCTTTGGGACTTACCGAGCGATTTCTTCTTTGAATGTCGTCAGGCGATTCGAACCTTCCAGAGATCGAGCCTAGCACCGAAGACTTGGACCAGTTTATTGAAGATCCCGAGCTGTAGTTTCACTTGTACATTTTCCTTTTCATTCCAGTACTTTACATTTCTGCTATGCCACTATTTAGGCATCGCTTTATCCCATGTATTTACTTTTCCATGTATTGTAAAAAGAATGTTAATAAATAAAGTTGATGCTCAGTTATATCTACTGTCTTTGTCTCTTGTGCATTTCTTTTATATTGCTTAGATACGCTTAGCGTATTTACTTCAGAGTAAATACGTAGCGGTCTCGTCGCGTCCCCTTCGCCGTATACCGGGAAGCGGGGCGTGACACATCACCTCCGACCATCACCAGATTCCTCGACCTCACCGGAGCCCCAACACCATCAACCTCTGCATCCACGAGCTCGGGCCAGAGCCGAGCCCATGCTTGTTGTTGTTGTAGCCGCTGCTGCTTGCATTGTTGTCGTCACGCCGTGATCGTGCCGTTGCTTTCGTCGTCGTCGTCATGATTGTGTTCCCGATCATCTTCAAGCAAGTGAACCCCACTTGTTTTACATGCTACGATACTAATCGATCTATATAATTATATACCTATATAACTACTTAAGTCGTAAAGTCGTATTTTTATGACAAACCGTGTTAAGCTAGTGGTGTTGTTTTGAGTTATGATCTGGTCCAAAATATTAGTGATGACACCGTATGGAAATTATAAGATTAAATAGTATAGGTTTAGATAAAAGAAAAGGACATTTCGGCTGCGAACCGTATGTTTAGCTTATGTGCGCGACACGTAATTTCAAATGAAAACCTAATCAAATATGACGGAACTTGTTATAGATAAATCCGTTTGCTGATAAAGAACATCATGTAGGAATTTGGGTTGAAAATAGTGAAGTTATATTATGTAACGACGCCCCCAAAAGTTGACCTTGAATCTGGAAATTCACCGCACATGCCACGTTCTAGAATCTACATTAAACTGAATGCAACTTTTAACCTAATGTTATAGGGCTCGTATCGAATCCAACAGATAAACCTACAGTATCCCGTAGTTGATCTCTGAATTCTAATAAGTTATAACGACGAAAACTGAGGCGATTCATGGCTCAGAACTGCAGTCCAGAGCCAGAGTCTTTATCTTTACTTGTTTTGGAGCGCATGTTTCTCCCTTTTTAAGCATGAAAGTATGCGGAACCATATATGAAAGCGTGGAGAATTGTATTAGCTTTCTAACGGTGCTGGTCTCATTGCATTCCAGTGTCGTTTGATATTTATAACACTTTTTAAACCGTCAATGTGTGCTGCAGTTTCGTGCAGAACCAGAATGTATACCTTAACCTTAGACAGTACATATCTCACTGCGTACAGCAGATGTTATTGATCCGTCTGATGCATTGGAAACATAAAAGATAAATCTAAATATTATATAACTGTAGCGTCGCCTAATTATGATTCCAATAGGGAGTAAGCTGTGTTACGAAACGGGCTTTCATTTCTGAAACTGGATTCCAGCAGTGAACACTTAAAATGAAATGACCATAACTCACAAACCTAAAACCCGATTGACTCGAAACCAATTTTTTCTGTAGAGATAATTTAATACACTGTTTACGCTTTTTATATTATTTTTCCAAATTATGAACGTGTGATTTTATATGATTTTCTAATCCAACCGATATCGGTTGCTCATATGTATTCAATAGTGCATTTACTGTATCTCCATCATGTCGCATGACTGTTATACCCTTGTAAATAGTGTTTATTTGCATCGATATCTTAGTGACCGTATTACATTACCAAGTGATAAATGTTAGTGATTGGATTGTGGCAAGTACATTAGTGTAAAAGCGTAATTGAATAATGGAAGTGACACGTACTTGTACACAATCAGCGAAATCAGTTAGTTATTGTATTGTCGACGCCTATGGGACATATATAAGTGTAACTATAACTAGTATGAGACGGGTATGGAAGCACTTATATTAACATCATAGGTAAGACATCGAGCACTATCCATTTATCTTGGATACCAGTCGAGACATGCTTGATGGAGACCCTGTCTCAAATTCTTGCGTAGACTTATCATGAAGCGACTAGTATTTAGATTCATTGTTGGTGTTGAATGTAGACCGTAGGGTGTGGGGCAGTTTGAGTGTGGGTTCGATCAACGGAATCTCAGGAGTCCCACTGCCGGCATATTTCATGATTTCGGGATTTGTACCAATCATGTTTCTGATTCTTACTGATCGTAATTCGGGCCCGTGTTCCCTTTCCCCTAGGGCTTACCCTTGGGTTGGGGATACTTCTGCGGTGGTTGACGCTCACACTTGGATTGACGATAAGTTTAGTGATTTGGACATTGAGATTTAGGGACTGATAGTTTTAGTGACATGGATATTGCATTGATTACTGATCTGATACACCTGCTTTATTGTTACATGTACCGGTTATTTCATGCTTGCGTCTTACTGCTTTATGTTTATCATCGTTGCACATTATATATGTATATATTGTTATTGTGTCACTCTGACGATTTGACTATATATGCTCAGAGTGAGAAGCGGACTTAGCTCAAATCAGGACCTTTCTTACCTTGAGGACATTGCGGACATATAGATCAGCGACGTCAGCGCTATTATTCCTTTTGACTCTATCTGGTTAGTTTTATATCTGTTTTGATAGAATTAGTGACTGCATTTATCATTACTTGTGTTATGATTACTAATTACCACGTAATTCTAGAAGCCGAAATGCGACTACGACAAGATATTTTCTTGACCGTAGGAGCATGGCTGGCCTTGTCACCCATCGTATTCCGTATTTTGGAAAGCGGGACGTAACAATATAACAGCACCATGTCTGTCATAATTTTTATATTACAATTAGTTTTCTCTCCTTTTTTGGTAAAAGAAAAGAAAAATGCATTCTCTTCAAAACACCCAAAAACCCTCAAACATATCCGACCCAAAATAGCACCTTTTCACACAATTGTGCACAAAATTTGGAATAAAAAGCAAAAAGATTTGAATTTTCTTTTCTTTTGTCTACCAATGCATGGTTAAAGCTTCACAAGATAAAACTCATTATCTTTGCCATGTTCCGCTCCCGAAAGAAGATCATCTTGCGACGAAGCATTTTGCATGCCGGCATCACCGAGCGATATCTCGTGTTCCATTGATTTCCTTCTTCTTGAAGACGAACGTCCCATGCTTTTCATGTTTTGAAGCTCACCTGATGGGTGTGCAGCTACTGCGGGGCCCTTCGGGCTTGTAGGAGGGGAACTTGTTGGTTCCTTCACATTCCTTTGCGCGGCTTTGCGCCAGTTCTTGATGGCCTTGCATGTCTGGTCGTCGAATATCGATTTCTTCATTTGTGATCCCATCTGCAAAAAAATGAAGAAGATTTTTTTTTGACATTATCGATACCATTTACAGGAACTTTCTCCATGTATTATAAGATGGTGGTAGTTATCCACTTTATTAATTAAAAAATAAAAAAAGAGTTGCAGAAGGGAAAGGCGTAGTTTTAATACTTTCAGGCTTTTAGCCATGTTTGGTTCGGACTAGAGTTTATCCGACCCCTATATGCATGTTTTGGAAGCATCAAACGAAACGTGGAACTATTTCGTTCCAAAACCATAAATTTGATGTCCTAAATAGTAATTACAACACGAACATATTGCAAGTATAAGTACATACTAAAGTAAAGATATCTCTTTAATTTCTTTAATAGGTATTTCACAACCAAATAATTGCAGCATGAACATATTGGCATATCAAAATAATGAAGACACAAGTTAATTATTTGAAAATAACTAGTAAAATAATTTAATCTCTGACAATAAATATATGTTACATCAAATATCGTGTATTCGTATTTCATTCTACCTCAACTTTCCAGAAGAGGCCTACCCTTAATTAATGATACATTTTTTATTTTATTTTTTATATTCTTTTTTTTCTTTTTTACAGAAAAGCCAAACCATTTTGCATCCTTAAAAAAAATTATGGTAAAATAACTAACGAAACTTACCTGTGATACAAGTGCATAAAGAGGAAGCGTGATGTAGCTGCATAAAAATTGGACACCGACTCTGCATGAAGCCCACGACAACGCTGAGTTAATAACATCATTAGTTAATGTAATCAACAAGCTTTACACCACCTAATGTGGGTTCTATTGTCTAAAATACACAAATATCTGTGTCGAAAAGTTATGATGAGCACAAAAGTCATGAACAGATGTCTCCTCAAAAGAAATACAATGATTATGCAAATAAATAAATAATTACAAGGTGAAAATTCCATGATGTACTGTGTGTGACATATTCATCCTCTCTCTTTGATATTTCTTGGTTTCTCAGTTCTATTCATGTAGGAAAGTTGGTTAAAGCAGATCTTAGCCAACTTCACAAAAATCACTTTCAGAAAATTAACTTTTGAGCATTTATTTCAATGATTGGCATCATCAATCTTAATCTTCATGGTCTAAAAATATGGATACATCAAAATTCATGTGATTTGAATTTTTGTCCATTTTTCATACAACTCCAAATTAGATGTGCTCGGATCCTGACCGATGGGCGAAGAGTATTCTAAATTGTACCAGAGCCCACATCTTAGGCCATAGAGATCAAAATAGAGGTGTAGATCATCATAAAAGGTGATGGATAATTAATAATTTAAAGGTGACATTGACTGAATAAAGCTAAGTTTTCCTCCAGCATATATAACTTAACATCTATTTATAATTGCAGATAAAAGATAAATGTAAACTTACCCAAGAGCGACTCTTGCCGTTATGAGAGCAGGGGTATCATGGAAGCATGAATTCCACCCAAACTCGTACTGCCAAAGGACGAAATAAAGAATGCTTACTTTAATGAAAGAAATATAGAGAATCTTAAATTAAATATTATGAAAGTAAGAAACCTTACCCCAATCCAAAGCAAATATATAAGTTGGAACGCATTCTGCATAAAAAGGATGACAATAAATAAACAAAGTTTCTGACACTTCTAAGAGGCACTTACAATAAATATTAATCGATACGATTTGAAATTCCTAGCAATTGATAGATACAGATTGTGGGACAAACCACCATCATACAAGTCATTCCCCAAAAAAATGAGATCAGCAATGAAGCAAGGCTTCACCAAATATTTGGCAAACTTTACGATTAAACTGTAGGTCAAAGGTTCATGGGCGAAAATGACGGAAACTAAATGGGTGATGAAATGGGCACTCATTACTCAACCATAATACAGCTGGTAGATGTGTGAGCTATCCGTCAATACCGGTGAGTAGTTTACCCTATGATGGATCAACCAATTGATTTGAGTGAGTGAGTGTGTGTGTGTGTGTGTGTGTGTGTGTGTGTGTGAGAGAGAGAGAGAGAGAGATGGGGCAATCGGATCGTCAAATACATGGTCGGCGCCTTCTTCTACATGTCAAAGTATCGATGTGTAGAAAAGTAATGATGATTTGAAGCCTTCCACGAAGTTAATCAAGTGTTCCTAATGTATGAATTTCTTGTGATACATAAAATGATAAAATCCATCTTTTCTGTGACATTATCTAATACACTCCGATTCATGCGAAATTTTACACACATTGATCTTCCTATACATAGAAGAAGCTATACACAGCCGATCATGTATTCGACGGTCGGATTGACCCATTTCAAGCGGTTAGATAGCTGATAGTTTTTCATCAGTTACTAGCTAATATCCCATTTCTTCAAATGATGTATCTACGTGTGTGCGCATGCACGAATGTATTTTAATAAGTATTGTAATAAACTACAACTTTAATATTCTACTTCATTTTTACAGTAAGGGAAACATTTTGTGCATTGGCCTGTTTTGGGCCTAACAACCAACAAGATAAAACTGGATCGGTTATGAAGAAAGAGTAAAGTCCATTGATCTACTAATTAGACAACTCATGTAAAATTCACAGGCACACCGACCACGAGCAAAATTCAAAATAGGCATTGAAGCTAAGACCCATGATTACTATTTACAAGTGCACTCAATAGGCTGGTTTTGCTTCCTCTGATGGGCGCCCAAAACTTAAAATCATTTTTAGGCAACCTAAATCATATATCCTGGATTGCGTTTTTAATTTCTATGGCCCGTCATTGAATTTGAAAGAAAAAGCACTTGAATCTGAATCCTTTCGATATGTGTCAACTGCTAAATCTATGTGTATGTGAGTATCTGTGTCTATAAAACAAATAAACAAATGTATAACCATGCTCTTTTATCTTGATCTTGAAGAATTCCTCGTGCCAAAAACCATGGTTTTAAATCTCAGCCAATCCTAATCTGAGATGACCGATTCCAATCCCTAAATGACTGTCGGAGTACCGATACCGAGATTTTAAAAATTGGTTCCCAATTGATATGGTGTATTAGTATTATAGTATAAAGTTTATTATTAACTTAGTGGATTTAAATATGGGTCAGTGGGTTTATTTTTGGATATTGGGTTATTCTTTTATCTTACATTCTTAATTTCTGAAAAATATGAACAAGATTCTAGTGATTTTTCATAATGTAGTTAAAAGATCAATTTAGACATAATTAATTACTGAGAAGAATGTCAAATTAGCTATTTTATTATATTAATTAAAAAACTATGAAGTTATAAAATTCCTTTAGTTGACTAATAAATAATTCGATATTCCGATCCGAGATATAGGGTGTCCAATACGGTCAAGATAGCAAATTCGGATCCCAAAAGTGACCATCCGCTACCTGATAGCGAGATTTTAATAAACCTAGACCAAACCCTGGTATATGGCACATGTGTCCTTGTCCGCAAGCCATAGATTACTTCTCATCAAAAGTCTAACTTTTACATGTTAACGGTGTATTCTATTTTGACAATATGGAAAGTGTACCTGAAACAATGTGAAATGAATGAGAGACAAAACAAGATGAGGACGTCCGAACCAAAAGTGGCGGTCGCTGACTTGCACAATAGGAATCCCTTGAACCACAGCATGCCTCTCCTTGATTTCTATAGCCATCTGAGTGATTATACCCTGAAGCTTTGTCCCGACTGCTAAAATTATCTACAAATAAAACAGAAATATAGGTACTTCTTTTGTTTCCGAAGTAAGAAAATTTCACGACAATGGATGTAAGATTTCTTACAATCATCGGCATAATAGATATCCACAATAGAGTTTGCCAACCTGGAGCGAAAATATTTATTAATAGGGGATAAGAAGATTTTACATATAATGCAAATATCAAAGTAAAACTCACCATTAACATTGAGAAGCAAGAAGAGCACAGCAGAAGCCCACAGAGCAGGGCTGCACAGACATTGAATAGAAAAGTTGCTTGCCGAATACAATTAAAATATAGCTTGAATAAAAGGGTGCACTGAAATGGTAATAATGTATAGGCATCTCCCGATCACAGTAACAGTAACAAATTGAAGAAATAACAGAAACTGAAGTAGCCCGAGATTTAAGAAATTGAGCAACTCTTAAAGTAGGAACTCGAATAAAACCAGCTAAAAGAAAGCTTTATTGGTAATTTATTAAGAGGAATAAGTGATATTTAGAACAAACAATGTATTTCAAAGAACAATGTATCCGTAGATTCCATCTAAGGGAAGAAACAAATCAAAATTAACAGGAAAAAGAGAGAAAATTTTTGGATACATTGAAGGGCTATGAAAACAAAGAGAACTCCAATTACATAAGCAATTAAGCACACATCCCTACATCCCTCTTTTGATTGAGTGGAATGTTAAGCATTTGCAGCGTGAATGATGTAGAAAACTGGAGAAGTCTTAATTTAATTTCTTTCATTTCGTTTCATCTTGATGAGTGAGGATCTGTTGGCTTTATTTCTATTTAATAATTGTGACTAGTTACTTAGAGTATAAACCTCAGCCATTATCACAACTTTCGATTTTCGTTCTAATGAAGCCAAGAAAAGACTTGAAGCCGGTTTCAAAGCTACCCACAGGTTCAAATCTAGTCGGATGTACCTTTAAACGAAGTTTAAGAAAAAGTGTCATCACATAAAAACTAAAAGCCTAGGTTTCATCCTACAGAAAGGGCACTCAATCTGCCATAAAGTGCTAGATTATATAACCACATCCCTCAACCCTCATAATAAATTTAAAGTTTTGGTGCAGTGGCATGGTCTTAAAAATATAATGATGTATAATGTTCATATAATTGACACTTCATTTCAATCTTCAGTTTTCAACTTAGAATTACCACATTCGCACAGTTGAAACTCATAAAGGAATAAATGAAATTTTCATCATTTGAGTACCTGATTCCCACAATGACCTTGAAGTCATCTTCAAGAGCCCTTTTGATATATTTTTGGAAATTAAATTTACTTCCAGGAGCTATATGAACCTACCAAAATGAACGATTATCAAAGTTCATTACATTAAAATTTAAAATTTTAGTCTCAATTACAAAAACTTACAGATATGAATCCATGTCGCATGGACAAGTAATCAGCTCTGCGGACCGATCTGAAAAATTGACGAAAGAAGCTTCCCTTGAAGGAAAAACAAATATATGTCATGATATGATAATCATAACCATATCACATGTCAAATAAAATCTAATCATTAGTTGATGTCCCCAATTATGACGCTTGAAGTTCAAGCTTTCCGTTAAATATAAAATTTAGAACTGAAAAGGAATATTCTTACAATATAAAATGAGAGTGGCATTTTGTTCAAGAAACTAGTGTGCTGCTTCACGAAAGAGGTCTCATGAGTAAATCTGAATCTTTGAGGATCTGCATTAAGTCAGAAAATAGATAACAAAAGCAAGGTATGTAAGAGAATGAGATTGTAAGAACCATTTCTAGTTGATCAAGAACTTCATTGATTATAGGGGTCGGATTTAGAAGGATGGACACACCGAAACCAACCTCTGAGAGCATGAAAAAGCTACAAATCATTGAACTAATGGAATATTATAAGAAAATTTTAATATAGAAACAAAAGTCTATTCCAAGAATAAATTAAATATTTTCTAGTAAAACTAATGTTGAGCAGCTACATTTTGGATCAGCAAGAATTTTTGGCTGCAGCTCTAAATTAGACCCAAAAACATCATAGAAATAATAAAACTATGTTAAATTCGTTAGATTTACAATAAATAATTTTGGCTTGGAATATGATGAAATAAACTTAATGTTGCAGTACAAGTATATGGAAAGAACTGGTTGGAATTAGAGAAACTTGAAATAAAATATGAGTATGAGTTCACTGTATTTCTGTCTCTATGTATGATGTATTACAGTTATATAATGTTATGTTTCAGAAAAGATCGATGTATGATTTTGACTTTTGGTCGTATCCTGGGGTTTGTTGTAGTCATGCCGTCATATTTTGGGATGATTGTTTTGATACTCCTATCTTTTTGCTTGTAGCTCTATTTTCTTGGGACATTGATTTGGCCCTTGCTAGTGTTCTTTTTCCATGTTGGATTCTCTTTTCGTGTTTTTACATTTTTATTAATTAAATAATGGATTTCAAAACCCACCTTATCCATTTAGAAGTTATGACTAAGAGAAGTTTTGGTCATGAGAAAACCACTCTATGTAAGTTTATGGAACACTTTCATTTGGCCCAATAAGGCCTATGTTGCTTGGACACTTCCAACATGTTGCCTTATCCGTGTTATGATATCGGACACCGACACTTGCAAGACACGTATCGGACGCGTTGTATATGTGTCATATACATATAGAATGTGTTATATGCGTACCATAGGCTCATATACGTATAAACATATTTTTAGTATGTTATTAATGTATAGCATGTTAGACTCGTTATTTTTTCCTTGTTAAATGTTGTCATAATAGTTTAATATCTTATTTATCTTTATGCGGTTATATATATAGTCGTGTCCCCGTATCCTATATTTTGGGATTTTGCTGTGTCACCGTATCGCATCATGTTGTATCCGTGTCCCTGCATTCGTGTCCACGCAACCTTGAGTAAGGCTCTAGAGGTATATTCAACAGCATTTCGGTTTACAGGTAATCTAAAGTAAGGGGAAGACGCTAAGACAAGCGGCATCATAGTTCTGCCATACCATTAAGCAGAATGCACTAATAACCAAATTTCAATAAAAGCTTAGTGGAGACACTCAGCTTATCCCCAAGATCTAATTTTATTACAGTGTGAAATAATTTTTTTAGTCGAAGAAAATCTGGCATCAAACTGTAAAGATGACTAATTAAGCATTTTAGATGTAGTAAAAATACCAACAGAAATAACATAAAAGAAAAAGAAATACCATTTGCATATTCGAATTCAGCAGTAGTGGTCTCATTTTCCCACTCTTTCCATCCACGGATCTGCACAAAAGAGATTTTTATCAAGAAATAATGCATTGTAGTAAATGTATATATAGGATTAAATCCAAGTCAAGAAAAGACCAATACCTTTGCTCTTCCAAGGGCCATAGTACAAGCACTATCTAAAACATGAAAGACTGCAAGAAAAAATATGAAGATGTGCAACTGATGAAGTCCATTGGCCGAAACAAGTGGCACCTCTCCCTATTAACAAGAAAGAACAAATATTTGATATGAAGGTAGAAATGATACCAAATTTAAATCTATAGCCAAAATATATAATGGTAATAACTAAAGATTACTCAAAACTAAGAAAAATATAAAACACTATGGATACTTCATACAGTGATCTTTGAAATGTCAATAACTGTTTACAGCCTTGAATTCTTCATTTATGACAAGCCACGCCATTAAATGGAATTCTGAATCAGGATTCAGGCATATATGAATGAAAAATTACACATACATGAGGCTGTGAAGTTGGTGCACAAGAAATGTCACCTGTTTTTTCATTGCCTCACAGCGAGAATCATTTGGACTTTTTTCACACAAAAGTGTGGAATAAGCACATGCCCTACTTCGAGTAACGGTTTGTGGGGACAATGGAGAACGAGGGGGACGAAGCCAAGTTTTAGAAAGCAATGGAATGCTTTTCTTTTAGTAATTTTTCAACCTTCCCCCTTTTCTTGGATATTTTTATTTTAACTTACCTTCGTCTCAGAATTGCAACTAATTCAGGTCACGTAAAATGGATAGTATGTCTACATACAATGAGTGTAAGGAGAGCATAGTGTTGGTCCTTCATGGATGCCCACCAAAGTGATAAAAATAAATTGTGATTGTTATTGTCACAAGTAGCCGACCCCAAAAGTTTGGGATAAGGGCACAACAAAATTCAATTTATCCTATAAAACATTGCATATAGCTTATTAGAATTTCTTGTCTGGAACTCATAAACAAACCTTAAGCATCCTTTATCCAAGAGTTTGCTTTCAGAGACCAATGAAAGATAAAGTTACGGCGTCATGGTTCTAGTAATGACTATTGCAATCCGAAGGTTAAAATTGAGAGGAGAAGTAATGAATAGTTGCGGACATGGTATATTTGCTGTGTCATTTAGGGTTATGCAAGTTCCTTTTTTGTCCATGGTTTCCTTGGCAACCAATTCTTCACTAAATATGAAGTTGATGTCAGATTGATAGCTCGTCGTAGAACTTCTTCAAATCTTTCATGGATCTTCACAATCGACCCCTTCTGATGGGAAAAAGGCTTCAAAGATGAGGAGTAGGATGAGGAGGGGGAAACATGGTGGTTAAACACCACAGAAATATTTGCCATCTCCGTTTGAGAACATATAGCTCTAATGAGCTACAACTAATATTGCCAGTAAATGGGAATTATGTTACTAACAACTAAGAAAACAAAGCCTAGAATGTCACAGGGAGCTCCACAGAGACACTGACAATGTGCAATAATAGCCGACAATGTGGAATAAAGTGAATCCATTAAAATAGGATAGATATATTGTAACAATCTAGGTGAGGCTAGATTACACTAAAATACCTTTAAGTATCATTGTTTTTCAGTTAAGTACCTTAACGTTTTTAAATACAATAATCTCCCTTAAAATACTACATTTAAGGGTATACTAATGGAAAAAAAATCCTTTAGAACCAAAATTTAAGGGATTATATTGTAATAAATTTTTTTGAGGTAGTTTAGTGAAGAACTGCGATAATTATTGGTATTAATGTGTAACTTATCCATTAGATATTTGGCAACTCCAAACAGCTATTGCTCCATCGGTGTTACTGTAGTGTGCACTCTATAGTGACATTGCAAGCCTCCTTTCCTCTTGGCACATTAACCGATCCCAAAACTTTGGGATAAAGGATTGTTGTTGTTGTTGATTATGAGACAATTATTACTTACTAGAACACATGAAGGACTACCTCCACCTTCATTTAAAACCCTTCCGTGTGAATTCAAACCCATCATTACTTGTGACAAAAGCCTCCTACGATGACCTTCGCCGCCGCCGCCGCCGCCTTCGTCTCCGTTAAAGTTAGGACGAGTACCCTCGCCATCTTCTTCTGCTTTATACTTTGGACTAAGAAGGCACGGTAGCATCGTATCTGCGACTTCGTTAGGTATGCAGATTTGAGTAATGTAGTTCTGGCCAAAAGTCAATAGAAGCGAAATGAAACCAAGAATCATCAACTCTGCCAAAAAAAAGTACAAGAGTACATTTAGGATGTATGAAGGTGGCATGAGTTCATGTTACTAGAATGAAAAGGTGAGCACAGTTCTTGCCTGCTTTAATCTTCTCGAGAGCTTCATTTAGATGTCTCTTTTTCCTTTCTCTAAACCACTGCACCCAAATTCAATCAACACGGATAGAATTAAAAAGGACGTGATAATCGTTGTTGTTCATGAACTAAACAGCCTTAAAAGTATCTAATAGAAAGATCCGATATACTATAAAGTTCATTTATGAGTGTAGCTGAAATAAGAATGTTGAGACAAATGAATCGTTGTTGTTGTTGTTCATCATGATCCAATAGACTATAAAGTTTTATTTATTTTATTTTTTTCTTTTTGGAACTGGAGTGTAAGCCTCACCCAAGCGCGTGCACACACAAGCACACACGTGACCCACAAATTTGCCGCGAAAGGCCATTAAAATTTATGGCCACACCCTTTTCCCCTCCTGGGGTTCGAACCCCGCACTTGCCTCAGGAGGGGGAGTGCCATACCAACTAAGCTATTGTTGTTTATCATGATGCAACTGATGTTCGTATCTCTTTCAAGTCTTACAAATTACATGAATCAAATATTCAACATTTAAAAAGAATATAAGAATGGTAGGAAATATATATGATTCCTTGCCTATTGTTTACCCCATATTTAATGTTGAGAAATTTAATTTAAATTTCTGCAAATGTTCTGCTTATTCTCTTGTTTCCCTTGATCTCAACATCCATGATGAAACCAAAACCAAAAAAGTTAGCCCAGAACGCTATTTTTTTCAAGG
This sequence comes from Agapanthus africanus, assembly GCA_030015575.1. Lineage (NCBI taxonomy): Eukaryota > Viridiplantae > Streptophyta > Magnoliopsida > Asparagales > Amaryllidaceae > Agapanthus > Agapanthus africanus. The sequence goes on along the minus strand of JASDDO010000022.1, from coordinate 855,564,147 downwards.
ATTCCTTCTATCAACCCAAACCCATATTAACCCCCCAAAAAATCAGATTTTTCACAAGAAACTCACAGAACATTCAAATGAGAGAAATCATAGATTAGAAAGGGGCAAATAAGCAAATGGGTACCTCTCCAATGCGATGAAGGCCCTGTTCCAAGAGAATGGAGATCACAATGATAATGGTGCAAACAGATGCCACAGCCCACGTCGCCGTTTGATCGAGCTCCCTCACACCGCCAACTCCTCCTCCTCCTCCTCCTTCTCCTTCTCCCATTGTGCTCTCTCTCTCTCTCTCTAAAAAAGAGAGGGGATGAGAAATTGGGTGGAATTTCTATTTGGGGATGGATTCAAAATTGAGGGAAGAAGATGCATTCATGGGAATCAAGAAAGAGGTTTCATTTTTTGTTTCAAGGTTGAAAATTGATTGAAAAAAAAGAAAAAAACATTTATATTTCTTGTTATTTATGACATTTGTGGATCATTGTAACGGTATTAGCGGGGCCATGGGCTCGTTAGTAATTGTTAATTAGCTATTAGTTAATGTAAGTAAAATAAAAATAAATAAATAAATAAAAACATGACAGTCATGAAATCCTAGAGCGTAAGCATTGTAAGTTACATAAAAGGGGAAAAGAAGGAGAGAAGAGAGAGAGAGTGAGAGAGTGAAGGGAGAGAGAGTGAGTGTGAGAGAGAGAGAGAGAAAATTCTTTGGAAGCACCAAAGAATTACCCACATAAAAGACCATCAAACTTCATATGCTTAAAAAGAGATTAGCGGCGGTGCGCAGCGCCACACAATATCGTTCAGAGAGAGCTGCCCCCCACTTCTGTTTAGATGTGGTTGCATAGAATCCTGTCTCTGTTTTGGCCTCTTAATTTCCATCCAAATTAGGCTATATTTAATTATCAAGGATAGAAAAATATCTTTTGTCCTCGATCCACTAGCACCTATGACGTGGGGCGGATCCGTGCGTCAAGATGTTACCTTTCGTTGGTCTGCTGATGGCGGCAATGGACGGCTGGGATTTGATCTGGAGGCTGGTCCCTGAAGCGTGTGGATCTCAATGGGTTTGAGGTTGTTTGCGCCGAGCTACTTGCAAGGAAGTCCCGGGATGGTTGTACCACCGAGGACCTTCCGACGATCAAGTTAGAGAGGAAATCCGAGCAGAGTAACGGCTTAGGGGAGTAAAAATGTCTTTCTTGGACCGTCTGAAGAAGGGGTTTATATAGCAGTGGCAGCAGGCATGGCAGGCGCGAGAATCACGCCGGCCGTTACGCTCCCGACGCCACGCCCGCGTGATGAACGGGATCTCCCATTAATGGCAAGACATGCTCGTTAATGGGGGATCGTGATGGCGTGGAATGTGGGATGTGGCTGGCACAAATCTCGTGCATGGCGAGATTCACGGGATGGCGGTTGCGCCTGTGAGCGGTGTCGTTGGTTGGTCGATGAGACTGAGTAAGATGACCTCGGCGGGAGAGCTCGCGGATGAGCGGGAGAGCCGAGGTATCTTGGTTCTGCTCGAGCCCGGAGACGAGCTGAGAGGGCCGAGGAGGCTCGGGCCTATGATAGCTCGGAGACGAGCTGTGAGGCCGAGGAGGTCAATTGTGCTGGGGCTCGGAGGTGAGCCAGCGTTTGTTCATGGGACGGGCACAGGAGTGGCCTGGTCGGCCACTGTAGGTCCTTTCTTGTGAGATTTGGGACACGCCATCTGCCACGTGTCATGATCTGGGAGATCACTGATATCGAGCATCATCATTAGCCCGCCACTCTCATCCCGACCAGCTGACGAGTCGGGTCGAGAGTGGTCTGCCGGGTCACCCGAGGTGAGCTCCTTTCGAAGATATCGTCGGGGCGTGTTCCCGGACAATCTGTTGTATTTTCTAGATGACGCCAGCGGATCAGGGGAGAGATCTCTGAATTAAAGAGGGTGCGCCGGATCGTGTGTGTGTTTACTAAAGCGACAGTCCACGCGTCGGGCGCTGGTTGGCTGACGCGACGGGCCGCAGACCTCTGGCGTCTGGGGGGATATGCCAATGTGCATGCGACAGGTGGAGCGATCGTGGTCGTCGAGTGTACTGAACCACTTCAGCGGGAGATGACTGTCGTCGTTGGATAAGAACGCCGGTGGCAATAAGTAGAAGTGGGGTCCACATGAGGGCCCAAACCTCTTCATAATCTCATCGTCTTTGGTCTTGTTAGCTCAGCGTTCTCCTCTTTAGGTCGGGATTTACGCGTTTTCTTTTCCGAGGACTCTTCTTCATCAGGTTAGATGTCTTTCTCTGAGAAGTCTGTAGATGTAGTTGGTGTAGAGTCTGGGGAGCCCTCTGTAGAGTCTTCCTCTTCTTACCCTTCTTCTTCTGGACCGGAGTCCTCCCAGAGAGCTAGGGTTAGGTCTCCTTCCTAGGGTCGCGCGACAGGGGAGGCCCCCCGAGTGGAGGTCGCGGATGCGCCTGGCGTGCCGTCTACGGTGAGGCATAAGGAGGAGCTTGCCAATGCTCGGACCCGTTTCCATATTCCTCCCGGCTACACGTTGCGTTTGGCCGGGGAGGGGGAGAGGGCATATCGGGTACGGGACAAGGAGATTGCCATGTACTTGGAAGCCTTTTGGGCCGGAATGCGCCTGCCTTTCTCCCCCGAGGTTGTTAGAGCGCTGAATTACTTCGGGTTAGCCCCGGGCCAGCTAGTGCCGAACTCCTGGAGGATTCTCCTTGGGTTCCTGGTCCGTTTGAAGTTGCAGACGATCCCCTTCGGTCTGTCCATCCTTACCTCCTCTCTCGTTTACAAAGGTCACCCCGACACTCGCGCGGGCGACCCGAGGTGGGTTTACCTCTCCTTTAGAAAACGACCGAGAGGGGTGCAGCCGGGTCGGGAGTCGTCGTCTTGCCTTCTTCTATTCACGATTGGAAAAAGAAGTTTTTCTTTGTTGGGCCGCCAGAGGGTGAGGACTGGCCCGTGCCCACCCAGTGGTCTAGGGATAGGTGCTGGTGGGGAAGTCCGTCCAACGATCCTGACGCAGTGAGAATGGCGGAGTGGGAACCCATTCCTCGGGCCAACGTGCTGCTTTCTGAGCGGGCCCTTAGTTGGGCTGGGCTCAGCCCCGCCCAGTTCGTCAGTAAGTTAGGAGCTTGCGTTTGTTTTCATTTCTGTTTGTGTTGCTAATTCCATTGTATTTTGTCTTATGTAGAACCCATGGACTTGAGCCACCTCCGAGCAGCCATGCGCAAGACGAAGAAGGGATCGAAGGGTGGAGGTGCCAGCTCCTCTCGTCCGACGTCTGTCCTGGTTCCCCCGGCAGCCATCCCACCCCAGTGTTCGCCTACGGGCCGAGCCCCGGAGCCCAGCCAGGCGCCGAGCAGAAAACGGGTTCGGGGAAAGGATGCCTAAGCTTCAAAGATGGAGACCGGCTCTCCGCCATCGCCTCTCAAGAGGTTCCCCCGAACAGTTCCGCAGACCCCGGCCTCCCCGATCTTGGTGGACGAGGGGGCCTCCGCTTTGAGGTGCCCTCGGGGCTTTCCGTCGCTGACAGCTTGCTGTCGGACATGGAGAGCAGAAAACGGGTTCGGGGAAAGGATGCCTAAGCTTCAAAGATGGAGACCGGCTCTCCACCATCGCCTCTCAAGAGGGCCTCCCCGATCTTGGTGGACGAGGGGGCCTCCTCTTTGAGGTGCCCTCGGGGCTTTCCGTCGCTGACAGCTTGCTGTCGGACATGGAGAGGTCGGCCGGGGGCAAGATCCCTCGGGGGACTCTCAGGGCACAGATGGCAGCAATCGCCCAAGAGGCCGTGCAGGTCAGTGCCCGTACTTGACTTGACTTTTGCTTCAGCTTCTTACCATTCGTGAGATTTTGTGCCTTTCTTTTCTTTCTGACCCCCTCTAACTTCTTCAGGTTCTCCAGCACGTCGCCCTCGTCATCCATATGGAGGACGAGAAAATTACCCCGGCGGTGGAGCCGCGGGCGAGCTCTCCTCGCTGGAGGAGAGCTCAAAGTGGGAGCTGGAGGAGGCGATGGCGAGGGTCGCTGCCTTGGAGGGCGAGGTGGCATCCAGGAAGCAGGAAATGGCGGCCGCGAAGCAGGAGGTGGCGACCGTGAAGCAGGAGGCTGCCAGGTATCGCGAGGCCGCCCAGGACACCGAGACCAAGCTTCAGGACTCTAAGGTGCTCGTCGACACCTTGAAGAAGTCGACAAGCGCCCTCCGGAAGGAGCTGGAGGCGGCGGTAGAGGGGGTGAAGCGAGGCGACCTCAGAGCGGCAAAGACGGTAGAGAACTTCCAGAAGTCGGAACATTTTTACACCGTCCTAGCCTCGGCCACTACCGCCATCTGGCACGAGGCCCTCGATGTCGTCAAGGCTCGGATGCCGGAGTTTGTTGACGATGAGCTCCGAGCTGAATATACTCACGGAGATGACGAGCAGGGGGACGGCCCCGGGGGTGAGACCGAGGAAGAGATTCCCGGCGAGGGCGACACCGAGGCTCCTGTGATGGACGCTGAGCTTCCAAAGGCTGCGCCTGGCCCTGAGGCCTGAAGCCCCTCGTCTTCTTGTTTCATATCTTTGTTGTATCGGAAATTTTATAGGCCTCTGGGCATTTTGTAAGGCTGGGGAGCCCCCAACACCCTTGTAAAGACCTTGACTTTGTGAATAAAGAATTTTTGCAGTAGTATTTGCGCACGTATTTTCCGTTGTCGGTAAACACTTGTAGTTGCATAGTACTGCCTTTGTGTTATGTCGGTTCTTCGTTTAGCGATTACGCGTCGAGTTGAATCTGTTCATTTGCCCGGTGTGCAAAGACGGTATCTCCATGACCCCGAAGTCGAGGTGGAGATCGCTCAGACGTAGACAGACCGGATGCCTCGTGGTGAGGTCATGTTCCTTAGCGTGGGAGGCTCGGAGAGGCATGCTAAGGACGGGGCCGAGCAGGGTAGCTGCTCGGCGTCTCTTGGTGAGGAATTTGATCCTTAGCGCGGGAGGAGCCGTAAGTGGCCTACCAAGGAAGGGCCGAGCAGGGTAGATACCCGGTGCCTCATGGTAAGGGCTTTGATCCCTGGTGTATTGGGGTAGGGAGCTACCATCCAGGGATAACCGAGCAAGGGCGGGCCCGATTGCCTCTTTCGAGGGCTTTGGATCCTTAGCGCGGGAGGGGCCGTAAGTGGCCTACTAAGGATGAGCCGTGCAGGGTAGCTGCTCGGTGCCTCATGGTGAGGGCTTTGATCTCTGGTGTGTTGAGGTAAGGAGCTACCAGCCAGGGATAACCGAGCAAGGGCGGGCTCAGTTGCCTCTTTCGAGGGCTTTGTATCCTTAGCGTGAGAGGGGTCGTAAGTGGCCTACTAAGGATGGGCCGAGAAGGGTTACTATCCGGTGCCTCTTGGCGAGGGCTTTGATCCCTGGTTTGTTGGGATAGGGAGCTACCAGCCAGGGATAACCGAGCAAGGATGGGCCCGGTTGCCTCTTGCGAGGGCTTTTTATCCTTAGCGCCGGAGGGGTCGTAAGAGTCCTACTAAGGATGGCCGAGCAGGGTTGCTGCCCGGTGCCTCTTGGCGATGGCTTTGATCCTTAAGGATGGCCGAGCAGGGTTGCTGCCCGGTGCCTCTTGGCGAGGACTTCGATCCCTGGCGTTGTGGGGTAGGGGGCTACCAGCCAGGGATAGCCGAACGGGGTAGCCGTTCGGCTGCCTCTTAGTAAGGGCTTCGATCCCTGTCGTTGTGGGGTGGGGGAGCTACCGGCCAGGGATAGCCGAGCAGGGTAGCCGCTCGGCTGCCTCTTGGTGAGGGTTTTGATCCCTGACGTTGTGGGGTAGGGGAGCTACCGGCCAGGGATAGCCGAGCAGGGTAGCCGCTCGGCTACCTCTTGGTGAGGGCTTTGATCCCTGGCGTTGTGGGGTAGGGGAGCTACCGGTCAGGGATAGCCGAGCGGGGTAGCCGCTCGGCTGCTATTCCCTGCAGAAAACGGAGACGCGACCGCGTAGGTCCGTCTTGCCTAAATTTCGAGGGCAGATGCTAATTGGTGCTATCTGTCCACCTCTCCGAAGATACCAAGTTGATTTATGACACCGTATATCGAAGGTTTAAACAGATGCGGCCGATGTAGCAGACTTCGTCAGATTTCCCCTCATTTGAGGGGTTTTTGATTGTGGGGCCGCTCTTCCCTGCAGGCGCAATCCCCTGCAGTTAATTACGCCACCGCATTACGGTAACCACTTTCTCCTTCTCCAGATGGTCACTTCGTGTCGTGGGTGTTTGTTTTGTTTTTGGTTGCCCATGAATTGTATACGGAGACTAATCTATGTTATCGCCCGTAGGGCGTGGATTAGTCCAAATCCGTATTTTATTAGATTTGGGTTTTGGGTTGGGTTTAAGGATACGTTAGTCTCATTTGAGACTAAGATCAACTTAAACGTTTGTTAAGGATGCGTTAGTCTAATTTTAGACTAAGATCAACTTAACGGGATTGTTCCCGCCAAAAATTTCTGCGCAGAAGAGTCCAAGGTATCAAATGGAAGCGATACGCTTAAGGAAATGCGAACCAGTATCTTCCGGCCTGTATTTTGATAAACTCCCGAAGGAGAAACTGTTAAATTCTGATGATATTGGAAGCATCTCAAAAAACCCTTTGATTTGATATATTATGGGCTTCATAATTCATTCGGGATCAAAAGTTATGAGCAAATATGCTATGCACTGTTCCCTGATTAAAAATCAGGAATTACCTCAATGAGGTATCACGTGCTCACACGTGACCAATGGTCACGTGTTGACACGTGACAATCGAAACAGAAATGAAATAACAAACGGCTGAAGGAAATACCTCAATAAGATGTCACGTGCTCACACGTGACCAATGGTCACGTGTTGACACGTGATGGTTAAAACTGAACCGTAAATAAACGCTGAGAAAAGGACTCTATTGGGGGTCACGTGCTCACACGTGACCAAGGGTCACGTGTCAGCATGTGACTGGCTTCGAAAGCCTTACAGTTAATGAAATTAAATTCTAAAAAGCTTCTAAATCTTTCCAAATGGAAAAGGTCTATAGGGGACCGTTGGATTAAAAATCCAAGGGTGATGAAAATCACCAATTTATGGGAAAATCTTAGACAAGGAAAGATTTCCCTAAATCTCATCAAGAATAACAAACAGAATATCTTTTGGATTTAAAATCCAACGGTGAATAAAATTCACTGAATGATCTAAAGGCTCATATTAAATATGAAAACAAATCAAATCTTTCAATGAAAGATTTGCAAAACAAATTGATTCTTTTCTTTCTCCTATAAACAGGAGCCAAGAAAAGAAGAGAATGGATCTACTTTTTTGGAGAGAAGAAATAGAGGGAGGAGAATTTAATTCTCAAGAGAAAAAAGAAAAGAGAAAAGAAAAACCCTAGGTAAGAAAAGAGAGGCTTCAAAAGAGAATTTGATTCTCAAAAGAGTTTAACTCTTATATAAAGAAAGGAACTTAGTCCTTTCTCTGGTGGAGGATCTGCAAAGTGCACATCTCCCCATGAACTGGGAATTTAATTCTCATTGGGTTGAGATCCTGCCATGCAGATCTAAAACACTGAGGAGGAACTGAGTTTTGAGAATTTAATTCTCACAGAATCACATGAATTTAATTCCTTTGAGATAAAATTAGGGTTTAACCATAGGAATTTAATTCCTTCAGAATGGACAGTTTTAGGGCTTAACCCTAATCGAGAACCTAATTCTCTCAAAATCACAGGAATTTAATTCCTCTAAAGTTTATTGTTAGGGTTTAACCCTATGAAGAATTTAATTCTTAAAAGATGAACAGATCTTTAAAACATGCAAAGAACCAGAGTCACGTGCTACCACGTGACCTCTGCAAAGATCTACGGAAAAGAACTTTGAAGCAACACCTCACGTGTTACCACGTGACTCTTGCAAAGATCCATAAAAAAGACCTTTGAGGCAATGCCTCACGTGCCCCACGTGGTCTCTAAAGCATACAGAGAAAAAGGCAAAAGAAGAAGAAAAGAGCTCTAGGACACCCTCACGTGTCAACACGTGACCCCTAATGAACATTCTAACAGATCAAAGCGTGAGCCCCCATCACGTGCCCACACGTGATGGCTTTCAGAATTAAAAGTGTTAAACACTTATCTGTAGAACAAAATAAAGAGCTCTAGGGCGCTCTCACGTGCTACCACGTGACCCCTTGGCTGAAGCTCTAACAGACAAACACCCAAATTCCCATCACGTGACAGCACGTGATACTTCAAAGTATTCAATACTTTTGACTGTATAAAATAAGAGGAATCAGGGCGCTCTCACGTGTCCACACGTGACCCCTCTCTCCTTAGTTTTTAACACTAATCTGGAGATTTTGTCCCCAGTGTTCAACACTGATTTTCTTAGTGTTTAACACTAATTGGAAAACTCTATTTGCAGTGTTTAACACTGATTTGCTTTAGTGTTTAACACTAATTTGAAATCTCTGTTTGCTGTGTTTAACACTGATTTGCCTTAGTGTTTAACACTAATTTGAAAGCCCTGTTGCTAGTGTTCAACACTGGTTATCTTTTAGTGTTTAACACTAACTTGTTAATCTTATTCCCAGTGTTCAACACTGTTGGTTTCTAGTGTTTAACACTAGCTTTAGCCCAATTGGCTAAGTTTCCATAGGCAAAGCCTCTCCTTCAATAGATCAACAGAGGGTCAATATTAAACGTGATTGGACTTAGCCCAAGAAGGCCATAAGTCCTCAATTCAAACTTAACTGGGCCAATGGGCTCATAATATAATTAATTGGTCTTGGTTCCAAATTGGGTCAAAGATCATTTAATCTACCTTGGTTTAAGGGTACATCTCTTCACTCCTTTGATTTTTGGCGTCGTAATTCCTCAACGTCTTCAAAGAGGTGACGGGTCCCGATGACCACACATTGATATGGAATGTGGGGTCCTTAAACTCACGGACTATGAGGTCCTTAACCTTGACCGGAATGTCTTAAAACTAACAACGGACTATGACGTCCTTAACTTTGACCGTGACGTCTTAAAACTAATGCCGGACTGTGGAGTCCTTAAATCCACGGACTATGACGTCCTTAATCTTGACCGCAACGTCTTAAAACTAACACTGGACCGCTATGTCCTTAAACTACCTATTGACCGTAATGTCACTAAACTAAACAACAGGGCTCCCCTAATCGCTCTCTTATCGGATCTAAACGATCCCGTTAAGTTGATCTTAGTCTAAAACTAGACTAACGTATCCTTAACAAACGTTTAAGTCGATCTTAGTCTCAAACGAGACTAACGTATCCTTAAACCCAAACCCCCAAACCCAAATCTAAGATAATACGGATTTGGACTAGTCCACGCCCTACGGGCGACGACATAACTCGGTCTCCGTATACAATCCACAGGCAACCAAATACAAATCAAACACACACGACACGAAGTGACCATCTGGAGAAGGAGAAAGTTGTTACCGCGATGCGGTAGCGTAATTAACTGCAGGGGCTTGCGCCTGCAGGGAAGAGCGTCCCCACAATCAAAAACCCCTCAAGCGAGGGGGAATTTGACGAAGTCTGCTACATCGGACGCATCCGTTTAAACCTTCGATACATGGTGCCATAAATCAACTTGGCATCTTCGGAGAGGTAGACGGATAGCACCAATTAGCATCTGCCCATAATTTCAGGCAAGACGTCCCTGCGTCGCGCCGCCATTCGGAGGGGAACAGATTCTGGCACGCCCGGTGGGACCTTTTCCTCTTTCCACTCCACACTTCGTGTGCCGTGTTCACAAACGAATCGCGGTTTGCTAATGGTTGCCCGTGGGTTTCGAGGTACTAAGATTTGACGTTTTGCTTGGTGCAGAAAGCAAAGGATCAATGTCGTTCACCTGCTCAAAGTGTTCCACATGCAACTAAAACCCACGTCCTGCCTCAACTGGGGGTATATCTTATGGGCCCAGGTGACTTCCCTGTTCACAATGCCGATGGAACAGGTCACTCAAGCCACCACAGGATTGTTTTTCGGGACCATGCTCCCGCCAATGAGCTTCACCGCTCCTGTGCCAACACCGGAAGCTCCTAAGAAGTCGGTCTTCGATCGGCTTACAGCTACTGCGGCCCCTCTCAACGGGTCGCCCAACTCCAGCTCCTCGGTCTTCGCCAGACTGGGCCAAAATTCCTATGGGCCCACAATGAAGCTTGCAATCCCAGATAAGGTTATTCCGAAGAGGATAGCCATCCATGCTCCTGAAGTCGTCAAGGCGGCTTCTCCTACCAAAGGGTCGGTCTTTACAAGATTGACTATTCCGGCTCCCGCTACGGTTCCTGTCCCTGCTCAGAAGACTGTTTTCAACCGATTGGATACTGCTTCTCAAAGGACATCAGTATTCAACAAGCTGACGCCAGCAGCAGCCCCTCACCTGGACAGGGGGCAAGACAAAGCCATCCCCATCACCGAACCAACTCCATCAGCTCGACACACTCGACGTCGCCACTGGCGCCGAGTAAGGAAGGCCGGGGGCAACTCTCCCTCTGGGCTAACGCCACCAGCTCCAACGGTGGAAGTTAATGCCGCTGTCCCAACCGGGAACAGTTTTGAGCCGCTGAACAGAATACGCAGGAATTCGCCCACTGCCGTACTGAAAAGATCTCCGCCACCGGTGGAGACTGTCACGGAAATAAAGCCGAAGCATTTCCCTCAACGGCTGTCTTCCAAAGTTTACAAAATCTGGCGACAAGTCCGAGAGTCGGTGATCGATCCAAATTTCTCCCGCCAGCACAAGAAACTGAAGGTCCAAAAGGAAGTCAGCCATCCTGCTAAGCCATGAAAAGCTGTCTGGGTGCCCACCTTGACGGCTCCCTCAACTTCGACCGCTCTTGAGAAAAGAAGGCCAGAGAAGATCCCTGTGCCGATGACAAAAGTCAAAGGCACCGAACCCAAACGCCTTAAGTCTGGGGGCATGGTGGTACACACCATCTACATGGCGTCCGGGAAATAGGACAGCCATATATCCACAGGTCATAGACCGCTTACGCGATCGGTGACTAAACCTCAGGAGCAGCAGCAGAAGCTCCAAGAAATGATGACTGCGATGGCCGCACTCACTGGGCCAAAAGAGAGCCCAGAAGCATCCTCAGATCAACGCCAGGAGCAAGAAACCGACGCCGAGTTCCTTCGGAGAATATTAGAAAAGAAGGACAAAGAGGCTGCGGAACAAGCAGCCAATATAAAACGAATGACCCTTCTGTTCCAGGACATGGTGGGTATGATGATCCAGCAAGATCCTCCTGCGGAAGATCCTCCGATTGTCCTTGAAGATGATGGGGAGAAACGTCAAATCCACCGCCGGCTCTTTCAACAGTTAAGGAGGAGACAATTTCCAAAGCTGCCCTGGATGAATACATAGCTCAACAAATACGAGTTCACCAGGCAACTAAGGCAGCCGGCCAAGTTGTCAAAACGGGGTGACCATATCCGAGCTGGTATGATCAGATCAAATACCCGCCGGGCTACACGATCCCAAAATTCCATGTCTACAAGGGGACAGGCAATCCTCATCAACATGTTGCCCAGTTCAGGGCTCTTTGTGGCAACACTGGAGGAGACGACAAACTGTTGCTTCGCCAATTCGTCGGCAGCTTAGCAGAAACGGCCTTTGAATGGTATTCGGAGCTACCTAACGACTCTGTCAAAACATTTGTGGAGATGGAGCTACTATTTACACAAAGATTCGCGAGTGCTGGTGAACGCACCCCGATAACGGCACTGATTAATGCCAGGGTGAAGCCAGGCGAGACGTGGGTCCAATATGCAATCCGGCGGCGTAATCTATGGTCGAAATGCGAACAACGCATAGAAGAAGCTCCTGCCATGGGCATGTTCGTGGGTACTCTCGACCCCCAAGCGACCATCTCCCAATTCATGATGTTCTTCAAGCCGACCACCTTCCAGGCCTTGATTGACTAGCTGGCCCAAATGGACCAGATGGGCCATAGGCCTTCCTCTTCAAAGATAGAGCCTTGGAACGAAAAGGGCAAAGGGAAAGCAACCTTCATCGCCAATAATCCACAACAGCCGAGCAACTTAAAGCCGGTTATTCGCCAAAACAATGTACGTTCACGCCCATCCTCGAGGGGAAACTAGGACGTCCTTACTCGTTTCCCCAGGATAAAATGAGGAAACTGTTCGAGCTGGCAGTGCGCAACAGACTCATTAATCTGCCGGATCCAAAATGTCCGTTACAGCCAAGCGATGTCAACAATCCTAATTACTGCCCTTACCACCAAGCAGTAAGCCATCCAATCGAAGATTGCTTCGTCTTCAAAGGCTGGATTGAGGACCAATACCAACAAGGCAAGTTCACATTATCCGAAAATTGGAAAGTGAACCCACCGCAACCTCACGCCCCTAAAAAGGTGGACATGCCGGGGGTATCGTGCTCATTCATAAGGGAAGCCCCATGGGAGGACGTTCTTCCAGCCAAGACGAAAAGAATACTGAAGGATCTCTGAACATACCCGGTGATCAGGTGGAAAAATCCACTGGAACCCGAGATCATCGAAGGAATGCTGAAACTGCGCCCAACTCCAAAAACGGGCGGTGATGGTCAGAGCGCTCACACCCAGCCGTCAAAGTCTTCGAAGAAGAAGAAGAAGACCGAAAAGCCCGTGCAGCCTGGTGGCAAGCGCACGGACCTGCAAAAACAGATTGACACATTGGAAGAATATAATCAGAAGGCGCGGACCCCAGTCACACTCCGAGAATTCCTCAGCCACGTCCTTGAGGACGGAGATGATGAAAAAGACTCGTCGGATGAACCTGAAGATTATGTGGCAAGCTGCCATGTGATCTCCCACTTGTCAATAAATAACGAAGAAGCTCCTTACACAGAGAAGCTGGGGGCAAATCCTAAGCCAGAACTTCTAGGACCATCAGACGAAATGATTGATGCATTCCTGAATGAAGCCCGTCTTAAAAGCAAAGCTGATCGAGAGAGCGAGATGGCCATATTCGAGAAAGCCAAACACCGGCGACTGGATAAAAGGGTCGAAACACTTACACCAGATCAAAGTACATCCGCCGCAAATGAAAGCAGGATCAAGATAAGGAAACGATTCGCCAAAGCCATATCGATGGGGATGAGACTGCCCTCTTTCAGAGAAAATTCTCCCGGTGGTATACATCTTGATGAAACGGACGTACGTCCTAACTTCTGCTTATATCATCAGAAGATCGCACATCCTACTGAAGACTGCAACTCCTTTAAGTGTTGGTGGCAAAGGTATGTCGCTCACAGGCAACACTTCAACAAGACAAAGCGTGAAGCTCGTAAACAACGGAAAAATGCGACAGATGAGCGTAAAAGAATTGCCGGCAATTGTCATAGGGTTGATCCCGGGGGATAGCGAGTTCTCACCTTCGGGGACGACTCCGACGAAAAAGTAGCCCTCGGTCTTCTCTTCAAGGAATCCATCTCTGAAACGAAAGAATTGAGGAGCTGCGAGAACATTCAGCCGTGCAATTTCACGCTACCCGGAAAGAATCTCGGACCCGCGAACAAGGGATCGAACAAAAGGGATAAGGGGAATGGAAAAGCGACCTTCGTCGCCAACGCTCAACAACAGCCAAGTAACCCGAGACCGTTTTGTCGTCAAAACAACAAGCCGCGATACCTCAATGAGAAGTTAAAACGTCCTTACTTGTTTCAAAAGATAAAACAAAGAGATTGTTCGAGCTAGCAGTGCGCAGCGGGCTCATCACTCTGCCAGATCCAAAACGTCCGTTGCAGCCAGGTGACGTTAACAATCCTAACTATTGTCCCTACCATAGAGTAATGGGTCACCCACTCGAAAATTGCTACGTCTTCAAAAACTGGGTTGAAGACCAATACCAACAGGGCAAGTTCGCGCTGCCCGAAAAATGGAAGGTGAACCCACCACAACCACATGCTCCGAAAAAGATGGACATGCCGGGGGCATCGTGCTCTTTCATAGAGAAATCCCCATGGACCAAAAAGTCCGTAAACTAGAAACTCGCCTCAAATATGGCAACGATAGACCGAAATGTCGTTAAACTAACGATGGACCGCTATGTCCTAAAACTGGCTGTAGACCGAAACGTCGTTAAACTAACGATGAACCGCAATGTCCTAAAACTTGTAAATGACCAAAACGTCATTAAACCACTATCAACCCGCGGCATTCTCAGGCTGGCGTGATAAAAAAACAAAAAAAATGGTATGTCCATAAGCAAAATGGGCACGGATGAAAACCCGAAAGGGCTCCATGAGTAAAAACAGCAGGGCTACCGGCGATGTTTGTGAAAACCCGAAAGGGCGGAACCTCGTTAGAAAAAAGAATAAAAAGAATATAAAAAAGAGAAAAACGGTATCTCCATAAGAAAAATGGGCACGGATGAAAACCCGAAAGGGCTCCGTGAGTAAAAACAGCAGGGCTACCGGCGAGTGTTTGTGAAAACCCGAAAGGGCGCAACCTCGTTAAAAGACACTTACAGGGTCCTCTCGACCTTGTAAGGAGAAACCACCCGTGTGAGATCCTTACGACTCACAAGGGAGAAACACACTTAGGGATCCTCACGATTCCTAAGGAGAATTACACTTGCGAGATCCTCACGGCTCGTAAGGAGAATTCTCTTATGGGACCCTCACGGCTCATAAGATTTGAAAGTCTTAAGTTATAGAAACCTTAACCTTTTCTTAAGCAACCCCCACAACCTTCGATATGGCCCTACAAGTGGCTCAATACCGACCCTTGTATACAATCCATGGGCGCGAATAAACATTTCCCTGACCAAGTTCCACCCGCGGCTAAGGATATGTCCATATGGTGAACAACCCTTATAAGTCCTCTCGACTTATAAGGAGAAAACCCTTTTGTAAGATCCTTACGACTTACGGGGGAACATACACTTTGGAATTCTCACGATCCCTAAGGAGAAAACACACCTACGAGATCCCCACGACTTGTAGGGAGAAATACCTTTGTGAGACCCTACGGCTCATGATGTCAAAAGCCTTAGTCGACGGGATCCTAACCCTGTTCGCTAAGCTACCTTTGTTCGACATCGACAGAGGCAAATGATGATTCGCTCCTGGCAATATCCCAGTAGTAGCGATGCTGATGCCTAAAACAGTATCAAATTCCAAGTCCTTTTACGGCAAATGATGATTCGCTCCTGGCAATATTCCAGTCGCAGCGATGCTGATGCCAAGATTGGTATCGGATCCCAAATCCCCTATTCGCGAGAAAAAATCAGCGAGCCAAAAAAAATGCATATGAAATAGCCGAAATGATGGGGCAACTTGCAACAAAATCAGCAAGTAAAAATGTATGCATACAAAAACAGCCGAAATTATTGGGCAACTCGCAATAAAAAGCAGCGAGTAAAAAGAAAAATAGCCGAAATGATTGGGCACCGCGAAAATAGCCGAAATGATTGGGCAATCGCGATTTTCGCGATATAAAAAGCTGAAATGATAGAGCATCGCGGAAAGAATAAAAAAATGATGAAAGAATGAAACTTTTTGCCCTACAGGTGAGATCACATCGATCCCTGTATACAATCCAGGGGCACAAACAAAGAGGGAACTATACCTTCCCGACAGGCTCCATCAGAAAGCGAAGCCAAATCTCGACGGTTCATAAACAACCTAAAGACAACCTCGACATTTGTCGCAATATTGCAGACACAATGTCAACAAATGAAACAAAGGAAGATCCCTAGCTTCAGGATCTCGACGTCAACATCGACAACTTAGAGATCACCAATGGCGTTTCTCCTCACTCCAACCAGATGCAAACGTGACGTCAACAATCGACCTCAGAGTCGCAACGAAACGGAACCATAGCAAAGTCCCTAGTTCCAAATCTCAATGGACACATCTGCAGCCTGGAGACCAACGACAGTGGGCCTCCTCATTCCAGCATGACACAGATGTTCCACCATCAAACGGAGCCATGGAAAAATCCCAGTTCCATCTCAGCACTCATCTCGATACAGCAGACGAGATGTCAACAATGGCATTCCTTTGCAGTCCAGCAGGATGCAGATGCAACGTCAACAAAAGACCTCACAGCCGAAACAAAGCGGAGTGACGGCAAAATCCCAGCTCCACCTCAGCATTTGTCTCGATACAGCAGACGAGATGTCAACAATGGCGTTCCTTCGCAGTCCAGCAAGATGCAGATGCAACGTCAACAAAAGACCTCACGGTCGAAACAAAGCGGAGCGACGGCAAAATCCCAGCTCCACCTCAGCATTCATCTCGATACAGCAGATGAGATGTCAACAATGGCGTTCCTTCGCAGTCCAGCAGGATGCAGATGCAACGTCAAAAAAAGACCCCATGGTCGAAACAAAGTGGAGCGACGGCAAAATCCCAGCTCCACCTCAGCATTCGTCTCGTTACAGCAAGCGCAATGTCAACAATGGCGTTCCTTCGCAGTCCAGCAGGATGTAGATGCAAGGTCAACGAAAGACCCCATGGTCGAAACAAAGCGGAGTGACGACAAAATCCCAGCTCCACCTCAGCATTCGTCTAGTTACAGCAGACGCAATGTCAACAACAGCGTTCCTTCACAGTCCGGCAGGATGTAGATGTAACGTCAACGAAAGACCCAGATCAGTCGAAAATACTGCATTTTTAATACGTCAATTTCCCCATCATTTGCATTCATCTAGAGGTGTTCGGTTTGCATATTAGCACATATTAGAAAAACACCTCTAAAATAACAGATTGCATGTGTTATACTCTAAAACCGGCACTTTAAGGGAAATTAACTGTTTATCATAGCATTGCATCATTCTTGTGTACCGCAACATTTTGTTTCGGAGTCTGTGCAGGAAATTCCAGGAGAATGGCCAAATTTGTGAAACAGTGCTGTTAAAAAGACGCCAACTCAAGGATTTGAAATCTGTTAATGATCTAGAAGGCATTCAGGGAATAAACATTTCAGAAAGTGCACCTGAATACCGAATAAGAGAATACATGAAGTTTCAAGCTCTAAGGCAGCCAAATGGCCGCGGATCCGCGGCTGGAGCAGGGTTGCGCCGCTGATCCGCGGCAGTTCTGCTACGTCATCACTTTATTTTCAGTGCAGAACTCCTCTCTCAGTGCATACATCTCAGCAAGCTATGTCAAATTCCAGACGACTCTCGAAGTTTTTGCCAGATCAGTAAGGATCATTAAATCAAGCTAATCATGATTAAGCTAATTAACCTCCAAGCTTCCAAAGCAAGCTAACTAACAACCTAGTTCTAGAAGCATCCCTCCAACTAACTAGTTCTAGAAGCCTCTCCCTATAACAAACTTTTGGAGGGAAATTCAAATTTTGAATCCTAGATCTAGGGTTATGAAAGCTTATAAAAGGGAGCCTAGATCTAGGATGAAAAAGGTTGTTGAAAGTTGAATCTTCAATTCACCCGCAAGTTGAGTGACACGACTTGCGCCTCAAAACCCTAACCCTAATTCCAATCCAAGATCAAGAATTCCGAGTTCAATCAAAGCAAGAAGCCTAGATCCTTTAGAGAGCGAAGCCGATCTTCATCCGAGCAAGTGATCAAAGCCGATCCGTGACTCAAGGAGATGAGCGACGCCAAATTCAACGATCAAAGTTCCTTCCTCTTGTAGTTCTTGAGAGTTGTAACTAATTTTTGATATAATAAAGGTGACAATTCTTTTATCTTGCTTATCTTTTGAATTCGAGCATTATGATTCAATCTAGATTCTTGAATATTTGCTTTGTGATAATGTTTGAGTAAACTCCGCTCGTAAAGGAGTCGAGATGATCGATAGAATGATGATGATTTAGATCCTTTTACAATTCTTAAATCCTATAACGTTTGTAAATTCTTGTAAATCGAATGATCGATGACCTAGTTTCAAGACGATGCTTTCTTGATTGTGTTCGCTCGAAACTAGAGATCAACGATCGATCATTAAATTTACTTGAAGCTAGTTTGTGAATGAGATTCATCGAAAGGACAAAGGATAAGATGAGAAAACCCTAGTTTCTTCGCAAGATCCTTAACCTCGATAAATCGTCATCGATCTAGTATTAATTCGTTAATGGATAAGAATATGAAATCATTAGATCTCATCACAT
Source organism: Agapanthus africanus (assembly GCA_030015575.1). Taxonomy (NCBI): domain Eukaryota; kingdom Viridiplantae; phylum Streptophyta; class Magnoliopsida; order Asparagales; family Amaryllidaceae; genus Agapanthus; species Agapanthus africanus. The sequence goes on along the minus strand of JASDDO010000022.1, from coordinate 855,546,048 downwards.
CTATAGATCCGATCTACTCCTACAAGCCACACTTCGAATCTTGATTGTTGGTTTGGAAATTATCACATATCCTCAATTCTTGATTTTATCGTTTTCTTGTTATTAGATCTAGATTTTCTAATTCTTGAACTTCATTTTACAAATCATGAATTGTTTCTTTTCTTTTCTTTAAAGTTTCAACTCATCTAATTCGAAACACGAACGATTACACTTTCCCTGTGGACGATCCGCACTTACTAACGCGCTACATTCGACACCGTTATTGATTGCGGTCAAAATAATTTTTGGTTGTGATTCCAAATACATTTTCCAACATACACACCGGAATTCGTATTCAATCAAATGGCGCCGTTGCCGGGGATCATTTGATTTACACACACAACGAGAATTCAAAACAATCAAATGGCGCCGTTGCCGGGGATAGTGCGCTAATTGTTCGTTTTTGAAATTTGAGTTGAAAAGTTTATTCCATTATAATTTTTGAGATCAAAATTCACGCAAACACTAAACGTGTTGTTGTGATTTGTTGCGAGAAAATCTGGAATCATTGGAGCTGGAGAAAAAATTTTCTGAGCATTCCAGAGAGCTTGAGGATTTAACCGAAGCTCTCTGTAAATTTTCTGTGCAGTGATTTCTTCCTGCGACCGCGTTTCCGCAGCAATTGCAAGCTCCCACGGCAGATCCGCCGCGTTCTGACGTCATCTCTGCACCAAAATTGTTCAGTAACTCTCTGACTTTCTTATCTCCTCCTCTGTCTGCTCCAAATAACAATTTGCTATAGGTTTCTTTGCAAATAAATCGCAGCGCCGCAAAAAATAAAAATTTGTGCGTATTTTTTATTTTTGGTTGTTTGCATATTAATACGGAAATTAAGGGGCAAAAACCAAATCCAGATTAGGTGGGGAGTTCATTACCCTTCCTAAGCCCCGAAAATCACAAACTTGCATCCGCATTACACTCATTAACTAAAAAATATCTAGAGATGACTCTAAGGACCGTCGCGCTCACTTAGAACAGAAGAAGGCTGTGGGTAATTCATTGCTTATCCGCGTTTCTTTTGTGGTGTCTAAGGCAGGTGTGTCGAAGGCTAGTGGTTACTTAATTAGGCCCACTACTTACGTAGTGGAGAACCTCCCACTTACCTGGCACTTATCCGGCCACAGGAGAGACAAAGAGACAGTGGAGGATTGATCCTGCGACTTGTCTTTTGGCAGTTAGGAGCGGTCTAGAGCTTTGACCTAGGTAACCACTAGATTTTAGGGTTGCTTGTTGCATTTGTTGTGATCGCATCATTTTTTCAAAAAAAAAATCCGTATATTTTTCAAAACAAACACCACTTTCATTCATTCCCCTAATTATAAGTCACGCCGCCACTTGTACTAACCCTTTTTAGTGCAAGATAAGCTGGACACGGGATTCTAGTGCCCGTTTAGTCCGCATTTCCCCCGATCGACTCCGAAGTCGGTATTTCTACATTTACCTCTTCTTTACCCACCACCACACCCATTTCGATGGACGATTCTCCATCGAACTTCTTTACCACTACTTTGCCGCCGTCCGTTGGTGCGCATAATCCACCCCGCATCTCTCTCCAAGAGAGGTGCTATCCTACACGAGGTCCTCTTTTGACCTGTCTCTCCATTCCACCAGCCAACGGGGACAATTTTCAGATTAAACCCCAATACATCAACCTTCTACCCAAATATCACGGTCTCGAGACTGAAGACGCATATGTCTTTATCACCAAATTTGAAAATGTATGCGCAATGATGGATACTTCACAGCTTTCTGTGGATGCTATGCGTCTTCGTCTTCTCCCATTTACCTTGTGCGATATAGCTGAGAAGTGCCTTTACAACACAACCGCACATTCCATTTCAAACTGGGAAAAATTCGTAAAAAGCATTCCTAAAGAAATTCTACCCCAATCATAAAATAGCTCGAGTCCGTAGCGAAATAAATCAATTCACCCAGCTTCCAAATGAAACATTTTCACAATGTCTTGAATGCTTTAAGGATCTGTTGGTTCAATGTCCACATCACGGAATCCTCAGATAGGAACTGTGCCGAATCATTTATGAAGGCATTAATCCTAACACAAGATAGACCCTTGAATCCATGTGTCAAGGCAATTTCATGACCAAAGATGATGGGGAAGCCTGGAAATTCCTAGAAGATTTCGCTGAAAAATCTTTACAGTGGGAGGGTGTGAGTCAATCGTCTAGGGCTGGCAATAACCAATCGGATGTTTCCATAGGAGTTAGAGCTGACATTTAGCCCTACATAAGAAACTCAAGACTATGGAAAATAAATTTTTAGCCGCCGCCCTAAATCAAATGTCACTCTCCAAAACTGTATGTGGATGTTGTTCTGATCCTTCTCATTTGATGGAAGAATGTCCACGAAATTCTCAGTTTCAAGGTCATGAGCATATCAATTCTGCTTTCCAACAACGACCTAGGAACGATCTATTTTCTTCCACATATAATCACGGTTGGAGGAATCACCCTAATTTTGCTTGGAACCAATCACAAACTCTAAACACAGTTCCAAATCAAAACAATTTTCAAAGGGCTCCTCCACCACAACAGCAACCACTTCCATTGAGTCAGCACCCCTTCCAAGCACAAAACTTCCAAAATCCGGTCAATACACCTGCACCGTCTAGTCCTTTACAGTTGACCGGGACTGATGAATCCTCTTCATTCATAAACTTGCTTCTAACAAATCTCATGCAAGTATCGGCTGAAATAAAGACTTCCATCGATGATATAAAGAAAAACTCCACCTCCCAGGCGGAGAGTATTAAATCGATGGAAGCAGAAATTGCAAGATTAAAAGCCGAAATGAGTGCAAGAGAGAAAGGGAAACTTCCAGCTCAACCTCTACCCAATCCTGGCTATTCACATGATGTGAATGCAATCACGTTGAGATCTGGAAGAGTGCTTGACAATCACGTTGGGGAAGAGTTCGATGATACTGATAAATCAATTAATTACACCCGGCTGAGACCTTTCCTTCCACTTCCACTTCTAATTCTGACCCCACTTCTTCTACCCCACCACCTTCTTGCGAGCCTATTCTTCGTTTCCCAAAAGGCTCGCCACCTCAGCCCATCTCTTCTAGTTCTCCTCAGACGATCCCCACTCCTATTCTGGGATCGGATCCACACACACTTCCTTCTCCTATGATGGACCCAGCGCTTATTGCTAAAGCACCTTATCCTAATCGGTTAAGGGCTAACAAATCCAGTCCACATATGGAGAAGATTATGGACATGTTTAAGCAAGTTAACATCAACATCCCTCTTCTAGATGCTATCCAACAAGTCCCCGCTTATGCGAAAACTCTTAAGGACTTGTGCACTAGAAAGAGGAAGACTCAAGTGCCCAAGAAGATATTCATGGAAAAGACAGTAGACACAGCCTTCCCCCAACAATTACCGAGGAAACGTAAGGATCCCGGCTATCCTACTATTTCCATTTCTATTGAGGAGAAACACATCAACCGTGCTCTACTTGACCTTGGCGCAAGTGTTAACCTGCTTCCTTTCTCAGTCTATGAGCAGTTAGGGATCATAGAGTTGAAACCAGCCCATTGCACTCTCCAGATGGCTGACCGATCAAGCACCAAACCTAGGGGTGAACTGGAGGATGTGTTAATAAAAATCGGGGAATTCGTATTCCCTGTGGACTTTATTGTAATTGATACACAGCCTGTAGCGAACCCACGGAACCAAATTCCGGTGATTTTAGGTCGCCCCTTTTTGGCCACTTCCAACGCTATAATCAACTGTCGTAATGGTTCTATGACCCTATCTTTCGGGAATAGGTCAATTGAGCTGAACATTTACAAGTTTAGAAGTGTACCCTCCGAATCTACTGCTCAGGTCTGTTCTGTCGACTTAATAGATGTCGATAGCAGTGAATTTGACGATCCTCATGATACCGATCTAGACTCTTTTCATACGTTGTTGTTTGACCCAACTATATATCATACACATACGGACTCTTCCACCGAGATGTCCGGGTCAACAACTAACACCGATTATGAACTGATTTTAGAGTCTGAAGATCACCCCGCACTTTGTGATGACATTATTCATCGTGGTATAGATGGAACTTTTGAGGAGACCTTCGCTGATGAACTCGCATTTTTGAATGACACGGATGTTGAGATGAATCATCTCCCAAACAATGAAATTGAACATCCACCCCTTCATATGAACTGTAAAAAGGATGCGAGTAATCCATCACATTCACTGCATCGTCTCTCCAAAATGAGACGCACACACATTATATTCCATCACTTACCCTTTCCCCACTTCTTCTTCCACCAACCTGAGCACTACATTGATAAAATTTTCGAATGGTTGGTGTTGACCTTCGGTCTTTGCAAAGCTTGGCATCGACCAATAACCTTGACCCCCTCATGTGATTTTCAAAGATTAACATTGCTTAACTCAAGTTTGGGGGGGGGTACAATCTGGATCTTGAAAAGAAAAGAAAATTTACAAAATGATGAGCCAAAAATAAGTTTGGGGGAGGATCTTCACTTAAATATTTTGCCCCCATTAATAAATTTCCTCCCAGGCTTACAGGTTTTTTGAGATTTAGCAGATGGCAACAGTGAGGACACTGTTGAAAACAAGTTTGGGGGAGGTTTGTGCTTATTTTCCCATCATTTGCATCATACTTTGCATAACCACAAAACATTTTGAAAACCTATAAAAATTTCAAAAAATTTCAAAAAAAAATAAAAATATTTTTTGTCCATAAATAAGATAATAAAAGATTAGATAGTGAAAAATTACATCCATGAGATTAGAAAAATTTAAGAAAACCAAGAAAATTAGAAGTTTTCTTATACGAACTAGTAATAAGTAGTTATGAGCCGTTGTCCTAAGGGTTAGTAAGATAAAGGAAGTCACTAATCTGAGGATAAAAATAAGTCTGAAAAATAGTTTCTATTCTGCAAGCCAAACATTTTGAACGTTGACACCCTACTATTCGCACTTACACACGTCTTGAAACTCGGGATAGTAGAGGATACCTTGAAATGCTCTTGTCTAAAATCCAAAGTATGAAGGAAATAAAAAAAATGAATAAAATATAAAAATGGTGAGAAAAATGAACACAGGTTTTGTTATCGCCAAGGCAGCAATAAAAAATATAGCGAGGGTGCCTCTTCACCTAGTGCCCTAAGGCCAACTGGTCTGGGAGTCACTGCTAAGCCTTAGGTGGTGCAAGACGAGGAAAAACACCGTATAAGCAAGCACATGAGTAATCGGTCGGTTAGTACCTCAAGAAGTATTAACGGTCGCATGAAAATATGTGAGCAAATCTAAATATTCATTAATTAAACAAGAGTATGATAGCTTGAATTGAATTCTCCGGGTGTAGGGATGTAAATTACACACACGTAGGGTGATATGATCGATGTTTGGAAGAAAGATAGGAATGAAGAATAAAGACGATGTTTTATTAAGGGATGATGTGATTTCTGACATCTTTTCATGACTATTAAGATAGGGCTCATGACAACCGAAAAGCTAGCTTAGTTGGAAACCCTAATTTTCAAAGCTTTTCTTTTAAAATTCTTATCTTTAAATGTAATATTCATGATCTTCCTTTTATTATTGGATTTTGTGGGTGCAATCCGCTGAAAACCCTCAGGAGACAACACTCCTTCTACTAGGGACACCTAGAGGTTTAAAGGCTTGTTGCACGTGCTCAGTGCAATCGTGTTGCCTACGAAAGTGTGCTAGTTAGTTTTTCTCTTTCTTTATTTTCTCCTTCTCTTTTTAATAAAACAGTTCGCTCGAGACGACCGAAAATAAGTTTGGGGGAATTTGATCAGTCGAAAATACTGCATTTTTAACACGTCAATTTCCCTATCATTTGCATTCATCTAGAGGTGTTCGGTTTGCATATTAGCAAAACACCCCTAAAATAACAGATTGCATGTGTTATACTCTAAAACCGGCACTTTAAGGGAAATTGACTGTTTATCATGGCAGTGCATCATTCTTGTGTAGCGCAACATTTTGTTTCGGAGTCTGTGCAGGAAATTCCAGGAGAATGGCCAAATTTGTGAAACAGTGCTGTTAAAAAGACGCCAACTCAAGGATTTGAAATCTGGCAATGATCTAGAAGGCATTCAGGGAATAAACATTTCAGAAAGTGCACCTGAATACCGAATAAGAGAATACATGAAGTTTCAAGCTCTAAGGCAGCCAAATGGTCATGGATCCACGGCTGGAGCCGGGTTGCGCCGCGGATCCGCGGCAGTTCTGCCACGTCATCACTTAATTTTCATTGCAGAACTCCTTTCTCAGTACATACATCTCAGCAAGCTATGTCAAATTCCAGAGGACTCTCGAAGCTTCTGCCAGATCAGCAAGGATCATTAAATCAAGCTAATCATGATTAAGCTAATTAACCTCCAAGCTTCCAAAGCAAGCTAACTAACAACCTAGTTCTAGAAGCATCCCTCCAACTAACTAGTTCTAGAAGCCTCTCCCTATAACAAACTTTTGGAGGGAAATTCAAATTTTGAATCCTAGATCTAGGGTTATGAAAGCTTATAAAAGGGAGCCTAGATCTAGGATGAAAAAGGTTGTTGAAAGTTGAATCTTCAATTCACCCGCAAGTTGAGTGACACGACTTGCGCCTCAAAACCCTAACCCTAATTCCAATCCAAGATCAAGAATTCCGAGTTCAATCAAAGCAAGAAGCCTAGATCCTCTAGAAAGCAAAGCCGATCTTCATCCGAGCAAGTGATCAAAGCCGATCCGCGACTCAAGGAGACGAGCGACGCCAAATTCAACAATCAAAGTTCCTTCCTCTTGTAGTTCTTGAGAGTTGTAACTAATTGTTGATATAATAAAGGTGACAATTCTTTTATCTTGCTTATCTTTTGAATTCGAGCATTATGATTCAATCTAGATCCTTGAATATTTGCTTTGTGATAATGTTTGAGTAAACTCCGCTCGTAAAGGAGTCGAGACGATCGATAGAATGATGATGATTTAGATCCTTTTACAATTCTTAAATCCTATAACGTTTGTAAATTCTTGTAAATCGAATGATCGATGACCTAGTTTCAAGACGATGCTTTCTTGATTGTGTTCGCTCGAAACTAGAGATCAACGATCGATCATTAGATTTACTTGAAGCTAGTTTGTGAATGAGATTCATCGAAAGGACAAAGGATAAGATGAGGAAACCCTAGTTTCTTCGCAAGATCCTTAACCTCGATAAATCGCCATCGATCTAGTATCAATTCGTTAATGGATAAGAATATGAAATCATTAGCTCTCATCATATCTATAGATCCGTTCTACTCCTACGAGCCACACTTCGAATCTTGATTGTTGGTTTGGAAATCATCGCATATCCTTAATTCTTGATTTTATCGTTTTCTTGTTATTAGATCTAGATTTTCTAATTCTTGAACTTCATTTTACAAATCATGAATTGTTTCTTTTCTTTTCTTTAAAGTTTCAACTCATCTAATTCGAAACACGAACGATTACACTTTCCCTGTGGACGATCCGCACTTACTAACGTGCTACATTCGACACAGTTATTGATTGCGGTCAAAATAATTTTTGGTTGTGATTCCAAATACATTTTCCAACATACACACCAGAATTCGTTTCAATCAGACCCCATGGTCGAAACAAAGCGGAATGACGGCAAAATCCCAGCTCGATGTTCGTCTCGATACAGCAGACGCAATGCCAAATCAAACGAAGCGAAGGCCAAATTCCTAGCTTCAGGGTCTTGACGGCAACTCATATAAAGCCTGAAAGACAATAAGAGATCATCTCACACCAGCGCGGAGTGGTCACCACCTCGACGTTCGTCTCGACACAGCAGACGCAACGCCAGAGCAAATGAAGCAAAGGCCAAATTCCTAGCTTCAGGGTCTTGACGGCAACTCATATAAAGCCTGAAAGAAAATCGGAGATCATCGCACACCAGCGCGGAGTGGTCACCACCTCGACGGTCGTCTCGATACAGCAGATGAAATGTCGCCCCAGCGTTCTTCCCCCAGCAGGATTCAGACGCAACGCCAAATCAAATGAAGCAAAGGCCAAATTCCTAGCTTCAGGGTCTTGACGGCAACTCATATAAAGCCTGAAAGACAATCAGAGATCATCTCACACCAGCGCGGAGTGGTCACCACCTCGACGATCGTCTCGATACAGCAGATGAAATGTCTCCCCAGCGTTCTTCCCCCAGCAGGATTCGGACGCGCCAAAGCAAATGAAGCAAATGCCAAATTCCTAGCTTCAGGGTCTTGACGGAAAGTCATATAAAGCCTAAAAGACATTCGGAGATCATCTCGCACCAGCGCGGAGTGGTCACCACCTCGACGATCGTCTCAATACAGCAGATGAAATGTCATCTTAGCGTTCTTCCCCCATCAGGATTCGGACGCGCTAAAGCAAACGATGCGAAGGCCAAATTCCTAGCTTCATGCGTCTTAACGACAAGTCATATAAAGCCTGAAAGACAATTGGAGATTATCCCGCACCAGTGCGGAGTGGTCACCACCTCGACGTTCATCTCGACACAGCAGACGCGACATCACCAAAAGGAGCCACGGCAAAATCCCTAGTTCCAGACCTCGACGGTTCACCAGCAACCTAGAGACAACCACGACATTCGTCTCGATACAGAGGACGCGATGCCAGCAAACGAAGCAAAGGCCAAATTCCTAGCTTCAGGGTCTTAAAGGCAAGTCATATAAAGCCTGAAAGACGATCGGAGATCATCTCGAACCAGTGCGGAATGGTCACCACCTCGACGTTCGTCTCGATACAGCAGACACAACATCACCAAAAGGAGCCACGGCAAAATCCCTAGTTCCAAACCTCGACGGTTCACGAGCAACCTAGAGACAACCACGACATTCGTCTCGATACAGAGGACGCGGTGCCAGCAAATGAAGCAAAGGCTAAATTCCTAGCTTCAGGGTTTTAACGACAAGTCATATAAAGCCTGAAAGACTATCGGAGATCATCCCACACCAGCACGGAGTGGTTATGGCTCATCGGGGCTCTCCAAAATGAGCCTAACCTCAAGTAAAAAGCGGCATGGCAAAATTCCTAACACTTGCTCTTCCGACGGTCAAACTGCCTAGGAGGATTGCTTGAAGACGTCTTGTCCAGCCCCCGAAGGGATCAGAGACACGACATCTCGCAAGGCTACTCGAACAGCAAGATTGCCTATCGAGGGATACATCAGCCAACGCGACGGTACGACGGGCAAAACCCTAGTACCACAGACCCTAACGGACCTTTGTCGTAAAGAGCAGAGGTTAACTGTGACGTTAGGACATCCTTATGAGAACTTCTCGATTCGTCTCGACTCGTAAGGCAAAGGCTTAGGCAATGGGGATTAAAAAACCTGTTTCCTAAGCACTGGGGCCCTGCAAGTCGATCCAAAACGGTCTCGTGCATACTATCCACGGGTCACACTCTCCAAAGTCGAATCTCGACAAGGAGGGAAGCAACCGCTTACGGGTCCACTCGACTCGTAAGAAGGAAAATTCTCTTATAAGATCCTTATGACTTATGAGAGAAAACACACTTAGGAGTCCTCACGACCCCTAAGGAGAAAATACACCTACGAGATCCTCTCGACTCGTAGGGAGAAAAGTCTTTGTGAGACCCTCACGGCTCATAAAGTTGAAAAGTCTTAGGCTACAAGGACCCTAAACTTGTATCCTAAGCCCTCAATTCGGTGACCATGCATAACTTTGCACTACTTCACCCACGTACATACTTACGTGGGCAAAGTAGGGGGGAATTTGTTCCCGCCAAAAATTTCTGCGCAGAAGAGTCCATGGTATCAAATGGCAGCGATACGCTTAAGGAAATGCGAACCAGTATCTTCCAGCCTGTATTTTGATAAACTCCCGAAGGAGGAACTGGTAAACTCTAATGATATTGGAAGCATCTCGAAAAACCTTTCGATTTGATATATTATGGGCTTCATAATTCATTCGGTATCAAAAGTTATGAGTAAATATGCCATGCACTGTTCCCTAATTAAAAATCAGGAATTATCTCAATGAGGCATCACGTGCTCACACGTGACCAATGGTCACGTGACAATCGAAACAGAAATGAAATAACAAACGGCTGAAGAAAATACCTCAATAAGGTGTCACGTGCTCACACGTGACCAATGGTCACGTGTTGACACGTGATGGTTAAAACTGAACCGTAAGTAAACGCTGAGAAAATGACTCTATTGGGGGTCACGTGCTCACATGTGACCAAGGGTCACGTGTCAGCACATGACTGGCTTCGAAAGCCTTACAGTTAATGGAATTAAATTCTAAAAAGCTTCTAAACCTTTCCAAATGGAAAAGGTCTATGGGGGACCATTGGATTAAAAATCCAAGGGTGATGAAAATCACCAATTTATGGGAAAATCTTAGACAAGGAAAGATTTCCCTAAATCTCATCAAGAATAACAAACAGAATATCTTTTGGATTTAAAATCCAACGGTGAATAAAATCCACTGAATGATCTAAAGGCTCATATTAAATATGAAAACTAATCAAATCTTTCAATGAAAGATTTGCAAAACAAATTAATTCTTTTCTTTCTCCTATAAATAGGAGCCAAGAAAAGAAGAGAAGGGATCTACTTTTTTGGAGAGAAGAAACAGAGGGAGGAGAATTTAATTCTCAAGAGAAAAAAGAAAAGAGAGGAGAATTTAATTCTCTACAAAAGAAAAACCCTAGGTAAGAAAAGAGAGGCTTCAAAAGAGAATTTAATTCTCAAAAGAGTTTAACTCATATATAAAGAAAGGAACTTAGTTCTTTCTCTGGTGGAGGATCTGCAAAGTGCACATCTCCCCATGAACTGAGAATTTAATTCTCATTGGGTTGAGATCCTGCCATGCAGATCTAAAACACAGAGGAGGAACTGAGTTTTGAGAATTTAATTCTCACAGAATCACATGAATTTAATTCCTTTGAGATAAAATTAGGGTTTAACCCTAGGAATTTAATTCCTTCAGAATGGACAAAACTAGGGTTTAACCTTAATCGAGAACCTAATTCTCTCAAAATCACAGAAATTTAATTCCTCTAAAGTTTATTGTTAGGGTTTAACCCTATGAAGAATTTAATTCTTAAAAGATGAACAGATCTTTAAAACATGCAAAGAACCAGAGTCACGTGCTACCACGTGACCCCTGCAAAGATCCACAGAAAAGAACTTTGAAGCAACACCTCACTTGTTACCACGTGACTCTTGCAAAGATCCATAAAAAAGACCTTTGAGGCAATGCCTTACGTGCCCCACGTGGTCTCTAAAGCACACAGAGAAAAAGGCAAAAGAAGAAGAAAAGAGCTCTAGGGCGCCCTCACGTATCAACACGTGACCCCTAATGAACATTCTAATAGATAAAAGCGTGAGCCCCCATCATGTGCCTACACATGATGGCTTTCAGAATTAAAAGTGTTAAACACTTATCTGTAGAACAAAATAAAGAGCTCTAGGGCGCTCTCACGTGCTACCACGTGACCCCTTGGCTGAAGCTCTAACAGACAAACACCCAAATTCCCATCACGTGACAGCACGTGATACTTCAAAGTATTCAATACTTTTGACTGAATAAAATAAGAGGAATCAGGGCGCTCTCACGTGTCCACACGTGACCCCTCTCTCCTTAGTTTTTAACACTAATCTGGAGATTTTGTCTCCAGTGTTCAACACTGATTTTCTTAGTGTTTAACACTAATTGGAAAACTCTATTTGCAGTGTTTAACACTGATTTGCTTAGTGTTTAACACTAATTTGAAAACTCTGTTTCCAGTGTTTAACACTAATTTGAAATCTCTGTTTGCTGTGTTTAACACTGATTTGCCTTAGTGTTTAACACTAATTTGAAAGCCCTGTTGCTAGTGTTCAACACTGGTTATCTTTTAGTATTTAACACTAACTTGTTAATTTTATTCCAAGTGTTCAACACGATTGGTCTCTAGTGTTTAACACTAGTTTTAGCCCAATTGGCTAAGTTTCCAGAGGCAAAGCCTCTCCTTCAATAGATCAACAGAGGGTCAATATTAAACATGATTGGACTTAGCCCAAGAAGGCCATAAGTCCTCAATTCAAACTTAACTAGGCCAATGGGCTCATAATATAATTAATTGGTCTTGGTTCCAAATTGGGTCAAATATCATTTAATCTACCTTGGTTTAAGGGTACATCTCTTCACTCCTTTGATTTTTGGCGTTGTAATTCCTCAACGTCTTCAAAGAGGTGACGGGTCCCGATGACCACACATTGATATGGACTGTGGGGTCCTTAAACTCACAGACTATGAGGTCCTTAACCTTGACCGGAATGTCTTAAAACTAACAACGGACTATGACGTCCTTAACCTTGACCGTGACATCTTAAAACTAATGCCGGACTGTGGAGTCCTTAAATCCACGGACTATGACGTCCTTAACCTTGACCGCAACGTCTTAAAACTAACACTGGACCGCAATGTCCTTAAACTACTTATTGACCGCAATGTCACTAAACTAAACAACAGGGCTCCCCTAATCGCTCTCTTGTCGGATCTAAACGATCCCGTTAAGTTGATCTTAGTCTAAAACTAGACCAACGTATCTTTAACAAACGTTTAAGTCCATCTTAGTCTCAAACGAGACTAACGTATCCTTAAACCCAAACCCCCAAACCCAAATCTAAGATAATACGGATTTGGACTAGTCCACGCCCTACGGGCGACGACATTACTCAGTCTCCATATACAATCCACGGGCAACCAAACACAAATTAAACACACACGACACGAAGTGACCATTTGGAGAAGGAGAAAGTTGTTACCGCGATACGGTAGCGTAATTAACTGCAGAGGCTTGCGCCTGCAGGGAAGAGCGTCCCCACAATCAAAAACCCCTCAAGCGAGGGGGAATTTGACGAAGTCTGCTACATCGGACGCATCCGTTTAAACCTTCGATACATGGTGCCATAAATCAACTTGGCATCTTCGGAGAGGTAGACGGATAACACCAATTAGCATCTGCCCCGAATTTCAGACAAGCCGTCCCTGCGTCGCACCGCCATTCGGAGGGGGACAGGGATCGTTTAGATCCAACAAAAGAGCATTTGGGCCCTGTTGTTTAGTTTAGGGACATTGCGGTCGATTACCAGTTTAAGGACATGGTAGTCTAAGGTTAAGGACATCATAGTCCATGGGTTTAAGGACCCCACAGTCCAAGGTTAAGGACATCATAGTCCATGGGTTTAAGGACCCCACAGTCCGATTTAAAGACGTCATAGTCTATGGAATGTACGGTTGCCGGGACCCGTCACCTCTCTGAAGACGTTGAAGTATTACAACGACAAATGTTATAGGTGTGAAGAAATGAACCCTTGAACCAATTTTGGTTGAGCGATCTGTAGTCCAATTGGGACTAAGATCTGAGATTTATGAGCATGTGGGCTCAATTAATCTGAACGAGGGGTTTATGGCCACTTTGGGCTCGGCCCATTCAGTTAGAATGTTAAACATTTGACAATGCTGAGTATTGATTTGAATTCTGACAATGTTTTTGTCTTTTATTGAATACTGAGCATTCATCATAGCTCTAGGACTTTATTTTAAAGAACAATTTATATTCTATCAGCTCACACGTGAGGAGCACGTGGTGCGCTTGGCGCTTTGCGCCAGTTAAAGAGCGCAGTACGATTCTACTGGGTAGCACACACGTGAGGAGCACGTGGTGCGCTTGGCACCAATCTATGAGCACATTGCGCTGATTTATGAGCACAAAGCGCTATTAGTTCCGTGGCGCACACGTGAGGAGCACGTGGTGCGCTTGGCGCTGAGCGCCATTTCATGAGCGCAATGCGTCAGTCCAAGAGCGCAAAGTGCTAACTGTTAAGTGGCGCACACGTGAGGAGCACGTGGTGCGCTTGGCGCTGAGCGCCATCCCATGAGCGCACATCGCTAATCCAAAAGCGCAAAGCGCTAATTTATGAGCGCAAAGCGCTATCTAATCAACTTTATGATCTGAGAAATAATTTCTCGTTTATGAGAGACTTTGTCTCAAGATTCTAAGAACAAAAGTTCTTACTTTATAGGAGATGCCTCAATCTCTTGTATTGATGAAAGGCTTTGCCTTTATAGATCTATGATCCTTAAGAGAATTGAATTATTCTCCCCCTTTTTATAATGAGATGTTCATGATCTCTTTGTATAAAAGACCTTCGTCTTGTAGATCTATGATCTGTGAGAAGAATTATGTTCTTCTTGTTGTTTTATGATGAGATCCTTTGATCTCTTTGTGAAAGATCTTAGTCTTGTAGATCTATTATCTTAGAAAAAGAAATAAGTTCTTCTTTTTAATTATGAGGTGATTTCATCTCTCTGTTCATCATTTTTTATCTTGAAGAAAATCTTCTTTCTTTGAGAGCTTGGCTCTTCTTTCTGAGATCTCTCAAAGCATATGGGGGGTTCCTCTTTTTTTCTGTATATGTTTCAGTATATGCCAGACTTGAAGTTTTAGGGCCTTTATATAGGGCAAGCTGATTTGTTCAATCAGTTAAGGAGATCTTTTCTCCAATTGATTTGGGGATTTCTTCACTGTTGGATCTTTGATCCAAGCGCTTCTGATTTACAGAAGGCAATTTTCTTGTTTTTAACAAGATTGGGAAATCTTTTTCATACAGAATTTATTCTGTATTTTGGTGATTTTTAATCACCATTGGTTCATTGATCCAACGGTGCTCTGATTTACAGAGCACAATCTTTTTGTTTGGAAAGATTTTGAGGAATCTTTCCTTAACAGAATTTAATTCTGATTAATTAATGATTTATCATTATTATTGGATCTTTGATATGACGGTGGGGAGCTTTTCGTTCCAGCGCCAGCGCACCCGTGCTTTGCACGTGGTGCGCTGCTTAGAGCGCAGCGCACATAGCGCTAGCGCAAACGTGCTTTGCGCGTGGTGCGCTGCTTAGGACTCTGCGCACTTGGCGCTGCTTCTGAAGCGTTGCTTCATTTCAAAATTTGAATTTTTAAACAGAGCTTTGCTCTTATTGGGGGAAACAAATGCCCCCCACCGTTGCGCTCACGTGGCACACATGTGAGTGCAGCGGTGGCAATATCTACGCCCTTGGATCAACTCAGAAGTTGAAACGGCATCTTGGTGCCTATAAATATGACCCTTGGCCTTTGGATGATTTCTGTTCATCTTCATTTTTGTCTTCTGAGAATTTTTAATCTCTTTCAGAATATAGCTCTTCATTTTAAGAACCTTCAAGAGTCAAAACTCTGCCAAATTTTGGTAAGATTTGAACTTTATCAATAGAGGTTTGCTCTTCCTCATATCATAGATCTCAAAATGTTTTTAGGGTTTTACCCATTAACAGAGCTTTACTCTTCATAGATCTTAGATCCAAAAAAATGTTATTAGGGTTTTACCCATTAACAGAGCTTTGCTCTCCTGAATAATGGAGATTTGTTAATCTCTTATGAAGAACTTTTAAGAGTTTGTTCATGGATTTTGAAGATCTCAGAATTTTAATTCATTAAAAAATTTATTTTAATTTTTCTGATGGGTTATTCCATCATTTTTACAGAGCAAGGCTCTTGGAATTCCCGGAGAATTTTTTATTCCCCTCATAATTGACTTCGACAGGTGTCATTCTTGTCTGCAGAGCATTGCTCTCGAGGAGTTTAACTCCTTGGCCCGAGGAACCTTTTTATTAAATGCGAAATCCTTTTTAGGATTCCTTTCTTGATTGCACAAGATTAAATTCGTTGGGTGATTTAATTAGCACTTATTTCCTCCTTGGGGATATCAAGAGTTGTTAAAATCCCGTGTTTGTTTCAATAAGCTTTCTTTTAATCAATCTGTCCACTAACACTCACTGATTTTCCTTTTCAGACTTTATGGACGCTCATATGTATGATCTCGATGAGATTATTTCTTACGGAGACATTCGCGCACTCGGCAGTTCTTAAAACCAAGAATTTACCAACGCCCAGTGTGCTGAAATTATGGGTCGCTTTGATGCATACAATGGTCGACTGCTCCCTCGTCGTTCCTCTCTCTTGAAGCTTATTTTGGGAGCGATCTGGGAAGCACTTCCTCTATTTTACGCCGGCATGCCGCTTAAAGCATTGGACGACGCCGAAGATAAGGTGCACTCGGTGTATCTGATGGGCTTAATCTCAAAGAAAAGGCGAGACAACCTTGTTGATATCCTGCTTCAAGATTTTCAACAGGCGGCGATACTTGCTGCTTATCGAAGGGTGTAGGACATCGGTGGGGATCCTGACGCTTGTGATCCTGAAAGGATGCACATGAAGATGGTCCGAGAGGCCCGAAAAATTTTGGATGGCCTCACTCTTAAATTTCTCAATCCATGTCCTGGATTTGATGTTTTTCCTTTGTGAACACTTTAATGGCGTTTTTGTTTACCGTTTTCATCAATGTAAGAATTTTCTAAAGTATGAATGGCAAGCTTTTCCATTTCCATGTGCTTATCTTATGCATTAAACCTTTTCGCTCAGGCATGAATGGGTGCGCTTTGAATGCTTAACTGAATGTGAATCAAATGTTCTCCTTACTGTCGCTTTCTTCTCTTTGCCGTGTTGTTGTCATGTGTTTTTAGCAAGTGCAGCCTGTAGATGATAAGTGATGGTCCATCTTAGACTCTTTGCAGGATAATGATGGCTTAGGAAACAGGTTCAGGTCTGCTGCCTAAGACTTTTCAATTTTATGAGTCGTGAGGGTCTCAAAGACTTTTCTCCCTACGAGTCGAGAGGATCTCGTAGGTGTATTTTCTCCTTAGGAATCGTGAGGATTCCCAAGTGTGCTTTCTCTTGAGAGTCGTAAGGATCTCACAAGAGATTTTTCCCACCTACAAGTCGAGAGGACTCGTAAGTGGTTGTTTTCCTCTTCGTCGATGTTTGATTTCGGAGAGTGTGACCCGTGAATAGTATGCAAGAGTCCATCTTGGACCGACTTGCAGGGCCCCAGTGCTTAGGAAACAGTTTTTTTTAATCCCCATTGCCTAAGGCTTTGCCTTACGAGTCAAGACGAATCGAGAAGTTCTCGCAAGGATGTCCCAACGTCACAGTTAACCTCTGCTCTTTACGACAAAGGTCCGTTAGGGTCTGTGGTACCAGGGTTTTGTCCGTCGTACCGTCGCGTTGGCTGATGTATTCCTCGATAGGCAATCTTGCTGTTCGAGTAGCCTTGCGACTGTTGTGTCTCTAATCCCTCGGGGGCTGGACAAGACGTCTTCAAGCAATCTTTCAGGTAGTTTGACCGTCGGAAGAGCAAGAGTTAGGAGTTTTGCCATGCCGCTTTTTACTTGAGGTTAGGCTCAGTTTGGGGAGCCCCGATGAGTCATAACCACTCCGCGCTGGTATGGGATGATCTCCGATAGTCTTTCAGGTTTTATATGAGTTGCCGTCAAGACCCTGAAGGAATTTAGCCTTTGCATTGTTTGCTGGCATTGCGTCTGCTGTATCGAGACGAATGTCGCGGCTGTCTCTAGGTTGTTGGTGAACGGTCGAGGTTTGGAACTAGGGATTTTGCCGTGGCTCCATTGTTTGATTGTCGCGTCTGAATCCTGCTGGAGGAAGAACGCTGTGGTGACATCTCGTCTGCTGTATCGAGATGAACGTCGAGGTGGTGACCACTCCATGCTGGTATGGGATGATCTCCGATGGTCTTTCAAGTTTTATATGAGTTGCCGTCAAGACCCTGAAGCTAAGAATTTAGCCTTCGCTTCGTTTGTTTTAGCGTGTCCGAATCCTGTTGGAGGAAGAACGCTGTGGTGACATCTCGTCTGCTGTATCGAGACGAACGTTGAGGTGGTGACCACTCCGCGCTGGTATGGGATGATCTCCGATAGTCTTTCAGGTTTTATATGAGTTGCGGTCAAGACCCTGAAGCTAGGAATTTGGCCTTCGCTTTGTTTGTTTTAGCGTGTCCGAATCCTGTTGGAGGAAGAACGCTGTGGTGACATCTCATCTGCTGTATCAAGATGAACGTCGAGGTGGTGACCACTTCGCGTTGGTATGGGATGATCTCCGATAGTCTTTCAGGTTTTATATGAGTTGTCGTCAAGACCCTGAAGCTAGGAATTTGGCCTTCGCTTCGTTTGTTTTAGCGTGTCCGAATCCTGTTGGAGGAAGAACGCTGTGGTGACATCTCGTCTGCTGTATCGAGACGAACGTCGAGGTGGTGACCACTCCGCGCCGGTATGGGATGATCTCCAATAGTCTTTCAGGTTTTATATGAGTTGCCGTCAAGACCCTGAAGCTAGGAATTTGGCCTTTGCTTCGTTTGCTGGCATTGCGTCTGCTGTGTCGAGACGAATGTCGCGGTTGTCTCTAGGTTGTTAGTGAACCGTCGAGATTTGGAAATAAGGACTTTGCCATGGCTCCGTTGTTTTGACCCTGGGGTGACATTGCATCTGCTGTAATGAGACGAATGCTGTGGTGGAGCTGGGATTTTGCCATCACTCCGCTTTGTTTCGACCGTGAGGTCTTTCGTTGACGTTGCATCTGCATCCTGCTGGACTGCGAAGGAACGCCGTTGTTAACATTGCGTCTGGTGTAACGAGACGAATGCTGAGGTGGAGTTGGGATTTTGCCGTCTCTCCGCTTTGTTTCGACCGTGAGGTCTTTCGTTAGCGTTGCATCTGTATCCTGCTGGACTGCAAAGGAACGCCGTTGTTGACATTATGTCTGGTGTAACGAGACGAATGCTGAGGTGGAGTTGGGATTATGTCGTCACTCCGCTTTGTTTCGACCATGAGGTCTTTCGTTGACGTTGCATCTGCATCCTACTGGACTGCGAAGTAACGCCGTTGTTGACATTGCGTCTGGTGTAACGAGACGAATGCTGAGGTGGAACTGGGATTTTTCCATCACTCCACCTTACTGACGTCGCGTCTGCTGTAATGAGACGAATGTCGAGATGATCTCCAGGCTTTCTGTGAACCGTCGAGATTTGGCTCTTTTTCGGATGGAGCCTGGGGGGAAGGTATGGTTCCCTTTTTGTTTGTGCCTCTGGACTGTATACAGGGATCGATGTGATCTCACCCGTAGGGCAAAAAATTTCATTTTATATATTTTTCTTTCCGCGATACTCTATCATTTCAGCTTTTATATCGTGAAAGTCGCGATTGCCCAATCATTTCGACTATTTTTCGCGGTGCCCAATCATTTCGGCTATTTGTTTTATTCACTCGCTGCTTTTTATTGCGGCTTGCCCAATCATTTCGGCTGTTTTGTATGCATACATTTTTACTTGCTGATTTTGTTGCAAGTTGTCCAATCATTTCGGCTATTTCATATGCATTTATGGCTCGCTGGCTTTTCGCTGTGAATTTGTGATTTGATACCGATTCAGGCATCAGCATCGCTACAACTGGGATATTGCCATGAGCGAGTCATCATTTGTCTTTGTGGATGTCGAACAAAGGTGGCTTAGTAAACAGGGCTAGGATCCTGTCGACTAAGACTTTTGACTTCATGAGCCGTAAGGGTCTCATGAAGGTATTTCTCCCTACGAGTCGTGAGGATCTCGTATGTGGGTTTTCTCCTTAAGAATCATGAGGAGTCTTAAGTGTATGGTCTCTTATTAGTCGTAAGGATCTTACAAGAGTACTTTCTCCTTATAAGTCGAGAGGACTTACAAGGGTTGTTCACCGTGTAGACATATCCTAAGTCCCTGGTGGGACTTTGTTAGGGAAATATTTATTCACGCCCGTGGATTGTATACAAGGGTCGAGATGCTTGTAGGGCGAAATTGGAGATTGTGATGGCTTAAGAACAGGCTCAGATCCCTGTAACTTAAGGCTTTTGAGCCCTATGAGCCGTGAGGGTCTCAAAAGGGAATTCTCCTTACGAGTCGTGAGGATCTCGTAAGTGTAAGTTCTCCTTAGGAATCGTGAGGATTCCTAAGTATGTTTCTCCCTTGTGAGTCGTAAGGATCTCACGCGGGTGGTTTCTCCTTACAGGATCGAGAGGACCTTGCAAGTGTCTTTTAATGAGATTGCGCCCTTTCGGGTTTTCACAAAACTCGCCGGTAGTCCTGCTGTTTTTACTCACGGAGCCCTTTCAGGTTTTCATCCGTGCCCATCTTGCTTGTGGACGTACATTTTTTTTACCACGTCAGCCTGGTGATGCCGCGGGTTTGTAGTAGTTTAAAGACGTTTCGGTCATAGGTCCAAAATTTTTTGGGCAACGTACGATTACGCAGCTAGATTTTCTCGCAAGTCTTCGCATCTTTTGTGTCGGAGGTGGATTCCTTGAAGAGAGGGATGAGGGTGATTTCTTCGTCAGAGTCGCTTCCAAAGGTGATAACTTGCGATCCCTTGGTGTCGGCTATGTGACAGTTGCCAGCGGCTCTTTTGCGCTCATCTGTCGTACTTTTCTGTTCCTGACGAGCCTTGCGCTTCACTCGTTGAACGTGTTGTCGGTGCGCAACATATCCCTGCCACCAGTTTTTAAAGGCTATGCACTCCTCGGTAGGGTGTGAAATCCTCTGATGGTATAAGCAGAACTTAGGATGTATGTCCGCTTCATCAAGATGTATACCGCCAGGAGAATTTCCTCTGAAAGAGGGCAACTTCATTCTTATTGACAGGGCCCTAGCGAATCGTTTCCTTACTTTAAACTTGCTTTTGCTGGAGATAGGGATGCTTTGATCTGGTGGTAATGTTTCAACCCTTTCGTCTAGTCGTCGGCGTTTGGCCTTTTCAAATATGGCCATCTCGCGCTCCCGATCAGCTTTGCTTTTCAGAAGATCTTCGTTCAGGAATGCGTCAATCATTTCGTCTGATGGTCGTAGAAGTTCTGGCTCAGGATCCGCCTCCAATTTCTTTACGTCAGGAGCTTCTTCACCGTTTATCAACGAGTGAGAGATCATATGGTAGCTTGCCACATAATCCTCAGGTTCATCCGATGATTCTTCTTGTCATCATCTCCGTCCTCAAGGACGTGGCTGAGAAATTCTTGGAGTGTGACTGGGGTCCGCGCCTTCTGATTATATTCTTCCAGCGCGTCAATATGTTTTTGCAGTTCCGTGCGCTTGTCATCAGGCTTCACGGGCTTTTTGGTCTTCTTCTTTTTCTTCGAAGACTTTGACGGCTGGATGCGAGCACTTTGACTATCACCACCAATTTTTGGAGTTGGGCGCGGCTTCAGCATTCCTTCGATGATCTCGGGTTCTAGCTGATTTTTCCATCTAATCGCCGAGCATGTTTGGAGATCCTTCAGCATTCTTTTTATTTTGGTTGAAAGAACGACCTCCCACGGAGCTTCCCCTATGAATGAACAAGATGCCCCCGACATGTCCATCTTTTTCGGATCATGTGGTTGTGGCGGGTTCGTCTTCCAGTTTTCAGACAGCGCGAATTTGCCCAGTTGGTATTGGTCTTCAATCCAGCCTTTGAGGACGAAGCAATCTTCGATTGGATGGCTTACTGCTTGGTGGTAAGGGTAGTAATTAGGATTGTTGACATCATCTGGCTACAACGGACATTTTGGATCCGGCAGATTGATGAGTCTGTTGCGCACTGCCAGCTCGAACAGTCTCCTCGTTTTATCTCGGGGAAACGAGTAAGGACGTCCCAGTCTCTCCTCGAGGGATGGGCATGGATGCACATTGTTTTGTCGAACAATCGACTTTAAGTTGCTCGGCTGTTGTTGAGTATTAGCGACGAAGGTCGCTTTCCCTTTCCCTTTTTCCTTTCGAGATTCCAGCTTCAAAGGAGATGGTCTATGACCCATCTGATCCATTTGGGCTAGCTTGTCAATCAAGCCTTAGAAGGTGGTAGGCTTGAAAAACATCATGAACTGGGAGATGGTCGCCTGCGGATCAAGAGTACCCATGAACATGCCTACCGCGTGTCACGCCCCACTTCCCAAAATACGGAATACGAGGGGTAGACAAGGCCAGCCATGCTCCTACGGTCAAGGAAATGTCCTGCCGTAGTCCCACTTCGGCTTCTAGTTTATCATGGTAAACGGTAAATAATGCGCAGGTAATGAGAAATACAGTAACTGGAGTAAAACAGTAAAATGAACTGACCTGAAATGGAACAACGAATGTAACTCGGAATGGCAAGTCAAGAAGTCTGTGATGCACGTCTAGTTCTGGTCCAGGCTAAATCTTCTCCTCATACTGAGCATGCATACTCAGGTCGTCAGAGCGACACAATGGCAATATAATATATATAAATCAAGTGACAGTTCTAACAGTGGTAATAGATATGAATAGCAGTAAATCAATGACGGCATGAATATGAGTGTGCAGTAATCAATGCAGCGGAGCAGTAAAGCAGTAGAACGATATGTCACGTATGTCAACATAGTATATAAGGTATGTAAATGCCCGTATCCCTATCAGTCTCTAAGTCTCACTGTACAGGTCACTAAGCCTATCGTCAGTCCAAGTGTGAGAATCAACCACTCGCGAGTGTCCTCCACCCAAGGGTAGAACCCAAGGGCAACGGACCACGGGCCCAACATGTAACATGTATATCACGGTGTATATCACATACCCTGTAAATCTCCATATATCTCCCTAAATATATAATCCGGCATGGGACTCCCAAGATTCTGTTGAATTCACACTTAAACTACCCCACACCCCGTGGTCTACATCAAACACTAACCATAACCCTAAATACTAATCGATCCGCGACATGTCTGCGCGAGAACTGGAGGCAGGACCTCCATCAAGCACGTCCCGACCAATATCTAAGATAAATGGCAGTGTCGGATGCCTTATCTGTGGTACCCATGCAAGCGCTTCCATAAGTGTCCCATACCACTTATAGTCACACGTACACGCATCCCACAGACGTCGACAATGCACTAGAATAATAAGGTCACTGATTGTGCACAAGTACGTATCACTTTCACTTAATCACGGATACACGAACACTGACGTACTTGCCACAATCATCACTAGAATCTAACACTGGGTAAATGCATGATATCACTAGGTTATCACTACAATGATATGGTTATGATATGATGCGTGAACAGTATATAAGCACGATTAAGGTGTCACAAAAATAGTATTCTATCACTTGCACGATTTATCATGAAACGTACGTATATAATTTAGTGAAATGATAAACATGTAGTAATTAGTATGTTCAGTTAGCTATCCATCTAATTTAGTTTCAAGCCAATCAGGTTCCAGGATCATTAATTATAGCCATTTCATTTTAAGCGCTCGCGGCTGGAAATCCGGTTTCAGAATCAGAAATCCATTTCGCAACGCATTTTAATCCCAGTTGGGTTTAGATTTTAGCGATGCTACAGTTGGATGAAATCTAGGGTTTTCAGTAAGGTTTTCAAAGCAGTAGACGGATCTTCGATCGCATCTACACGTCAGGAGTTATACACTAATCAATACTAATATGTCAGTTCTGATTCTGTTGGGACTGTTATGCGTCCCGATCGTTTAAATTACAGAATAAATAACAAATGGTAACGAAACAGAATGAAATTAATTGTGTTGTCTAGCTAACAGATTTATATATAATGAACAGCAGAGTTCCGCAATCTAAGAGTTAAGGAGATTTTGTGGTACCCAATACGGAACAGCAAGCAACGACTGGAGTCACTCTGGACTGCAGTCCAGAGTCGCACTCCGATTCAAATATCATCACAATCCAAGTACAGGAATTCCTGGAAACTGATATAGGGTTAAAGTTCGTCGAGTCGGCTTCGAATTGAGCCTTCGAACGCACCATTCTAGTATGTATATGATTTATGGTGAATTTAACGGTTTTCAGGTACAATAAAATTTCAGTTTTACGGTTAAACTTGGGGGTAGTTGTTTTAGTCATTAACGATCAAATTATCCAACGAAACTTGCACAAGGTACTCAACATAGCAAGGGCCAATGATAGCACTCCAGCTCCGTCAATTTAGACAAGTAATTTCATTGGGATCATATATCAAACGGTTGCATAGTGTAATATATCGAGGATGTTTAGTATAAAATTTATAAGATTATAGTTTGTGACAAATACTAAATAGCATGTAGCAAGTAGGGAACTTGCCTGAACACGTATCGACGATGGTACGGCAGCGACGCGGCACGGTGGTGACTAACAGCTACGGCAACGGCGGGACGCGACAAGACCCCGACGAGGCTTAGCTAGGCTTAGGCTTGTGTCGTGGGGCTCGACGCGGTGGAGCTTGGCTCGGAGATGAAGACGGGGCAGCTTCGGACGACGGCAACGATCTCAGGCGATGGCCGACGACGCAGAGGGCTCGGGTAGCAGTTAGGAGTTTTGGTTGGGTGGCCGGTGATGGGTCGGCTTTGGGCTGCAGGGGTCAGCTAGAGGGGGCTCATTGATGTTCGCGGCAGTGAGGAGGTCGTCTTAGGGCTGGTGGCGACGAGATGGCCGGAGTTGCGGAGATGGTGGCCGGAGCTAGGAGGTTGGAGACGGCGAGGAGCACGGTGGAGGTCGGTTCTTGGGTTGAGGTCGGGTATGCAGGTGAGATGAGGAAGGGCTCGGGGTTTTGGAGAGAGGAGAGAGGGAGGAATGCAGGCGAGGGTGAGGTCGGCGGTGGCGGTGAGGGATGGTGAGAGAGGCGACGACGACGACGACGTCGACGATGATGATGATGAGCTGCGGGGGAGTCGACTGAGGGGGTGCTGCTGACGCTGAGGGGGTGTGGCTATGGTGGTCGCGGTGTCGAGAGGAGGCGGATGGAGAAAGGAGATGGTCGGTGATGGTGATCGGCGAGTCGATGGATTCTCGGGACTGTGGGCGAGAGAAAGAGGGGATGTGAATGAGATCGAAGAGACGAGGGGGCGCGTTGAGTGGACGACGTAGGGGCGCGTCGTGGGGGAAACGGCGCGCGAGCGTGGGCGTCGTGGTCGCGAACGTTGGCGACGGAAGCGGCGGGGATCGCGGATCGCGTGCGCGGGAAAAAGGAAAGAGTCGTTGGGGACGGAGGCACTGTTGGTGCGGGTCGGGTGCGAAGAGGGCGCGGGCAGGAGTGATACAGGCCGCAGGAGAAGTGGGCTGGGCTTTCGAAAAGGAAATAGAGAATAATTAAGAAAAGGATATGGGCTGGGCTGGGAAGCTTGGGCCAAGAAAATAAATAAATTCCCATTAATTTAAATGAGGAGCCGGGCCGGCGCTGGGCTTAGGTAAAAATAGAAAAGGATTAGAGAAAAGTGAACGGGCCAGGGCTTGGGTTATGGGAAATTAAAGAAAAAATTTAGATGATGATAAAAGGAGCGGGCTTAAGGAATTTATTTGGTTTTAGGGTTTAGTTTTAAGTAGATAAAGGAAATGGTTGAAGGGGAAAAATTTTCCAAATAAAATAAAAGGGGACTTTAACATAAATAATTAATTATATAAGAATAGATAAAATCATAAATAAAATCATTAAAATTATAAATAAGATTAAATAGGATTCTAGAGTAACAAAATGCATATTTTGGTATAAGAGGGGCTGGGTATTACATCATACCACCCTTACAAAAATTTCGTCCTCGAAATTTTAAAAAAAAAGTTATAGAAACATAAGCGAAGCTATTATAATTGCAACTAACATATAAGGATTTACTGGAAATTCGTGGACAAAGAAACTTGAAGGTATAAGCATGTAAGAGCAACATACAGAAGATAAGTCTAAATAGGTATAAGATAGGAATAACTATAAGTGTAAATACATGTACACGAGAATATAGGTATCAATAACTAATAATATTAATCAAAGTGTGCTCGGTAAAAGTCGAAACTAATTGTGTGCACATCTAAGTATATCAAAATAGCAAACAGAAATAATAAGTATAAGGCTCAACTACTTATAATAGTAAACATATGCATAATACTAGAAATAGGATAACGATAATAAAGTAGTGAAAGATTTGTCGGTAGTTTAAAACGTTTTAAGATGATGTATCGATCAAATAGTTTTGAGTCAACTTAGAAAACTCACATAACGAAAACGGGGAACATGGAACAATATATGCGCAGTGTAAGTTTGCGCTACTGAAAATGGGAATAATAATAATGCACTTAAAATACATAAAACGGAGAAATCAATAACACGTACTCTTTGATAAATTTAAGATAATGAAAACTAAATTTTGAGTAATAGTGTCTCTAAATATATTTGGGGTAATAGAGAAATCACCAATATGAATAGGGCTAGCTAGGGTAGTGTTTACAAGAAGGTGTGGCTCAATCAGAAGGTCGGAGTGTGGCGGCTTTAGGCTGAATGTTAAGGAGATTGGGATAGGGTCAGCACAGGAAGCAAGGATGAGCAACAAAGGAATACAAAAGGAAAAGTGTGGGGGAAACAACAGTCGGTACAACACACGAATCAAAATTTGAAGAGTTAGTGAACTCGGAAGTTTCACAAGAACTGTTCTCCTCCCAGAAGGATCTCAAACGGGGCACAGACGAAGGGTGAATGGTGGCTCATTCCAAGGATCAGGGTGCGGTACTTTCTAATCGAAACGAGGGTGAAAACTATACAATGAGTAGGGTGGACAGTCAGGAATCTCCGCAGAACATAAATGGATATGGGCAATAAACAAGTATCGAGCGAACCAATAATCAAAAGATTTACGAATTCAGAAGATTTATTTCATTCAAGAAAATTTGAAACAAGGCATTCTCAAAGATGAAAAGTGGCCCTAAACTATAAACATTTTATTTGGCCAGAAAGACAACATCACAAGAAATTCCGTCAGTCGCGGTTGTGGAGATTCAGTAGGTTGCGGTAGGCTCGCGCACTCAGGTAGGGGCGTCCATTGCCATATCGTCTTGCAGGCATTGCCACTGGAAGTTCTTCCACAGCAGGGTCTTGATTTTCTGGTCCTTCTTCCTCGGATGGAGCTTCTTCATCGAGGTCTGATTCCATGTGATTCTCTTCTTCTGGATTTTCTTCCACGGGATTTTCCTCAACTGGATTCTCTTCTATCGGGTCTTCATCGGGATCTTCCTCTATCGGGTCCTCTTCAGGATCTCCTTCTTCTTCGTCGGAATCAGCTAACACGTTAAACTCTGGGGCGGCTACTTCTTCGTCCTCTGGATCGTTGTTTCCGAAGTTGACCTGGGGACCGTTGACCTCATCATCAGAACTCATCAGTGTGTGATCTAAGGAAACGCATGACTGTGTATCCTCATCTAGATGCGGCGCTGCTTCAGGGTGGGCCATGGTCTGAAAGAAAAAGAGTCATGATTAGACAATGGAATGAATAAGGAAAATGGCCAAGTGTACGAAGTATGGAAAGATATGCGGTGGCAGGAATTGTAAAATCAAGATTAAAATGTTATGCTACTGAATAGTATGAACAAAGGAAATGACAAGAGAATGATACATATATTGCGATTCAAGTTTTATTGCATTCAACTAAAAGTTCAACGGATACAAAGGTTCAAATGGAAAGAAATGTTTATAAAAAGATGACAACATTATTGCTGAAAGTAGGTAACATGAAAAATCCTTCTTCGACTACTATGACGTTGCATTCTCGTCGCGTGAGTTGAATCCTGCGTTAGATTCGCCTTATCGTCGAAGTTCGGACTACGCGATATTCCTCACTTGGCAGGAGTGGGGAGTGTGGACGAGTTTCCTCCTTGTAGTTCTTTCCTTTCTGGGCAACCGTTGATGAGATGTTTGTTGGACCCGCATATCAGACATTTCCCCTGGGCGCGGCGACAATCCTTCTGAAGATGTCCTGGCCTCCTACAGTATCCACAGCATGTGGTCTTCTGCTGCTTCTGTCGCTGGGGAACAAATTGACGCTTCATCTTCTTCTCCTTTCCTCGTCTAACGGGGATCCCTTTATGATTGGAGACAGCCGCTGATGCCTGATTCACCTGTCTTCTCAGTCCTTCAGCCAACAAGTCATTTGTTCGCTCCTGGGCTTCCTTTAGACCTTGCAGCACGCTAAGGATCTCAACAGTCTGATTCTTGGGAGTGGAGATAGAGGAAAAGTCGTTGAAAGACATGATCCTAAAATAATGATTTTGAGGATGATATAAGTCACAAGATATACGAATCAAAATTTAGTATGGATAGGACAAGGATTCAAAAATATCAGAGGTGCTGAATTTATTATAAGTGGAGAACCAACCGTACGACTCCAAGTCATTTAAACAGAGTATGGTAGTGTAATCGTGATGTAGTTCACAATTATAACCACGAAACCTTGCCAAGTTACCTGAAACCCTAGTGAATGGATAGCAGAACACACGATGTGAATATGGATCAAGAATGACAAGTTTACAACCTAGACCGAGGGATGTCTTAGATTGCCAAACTATACACGGAAAACTGCAATCCCAATCGATGCAAAACCTGGGCTCTGATACCAACTAAACCATGTCACGCCCCACTTCCCAAAATACGGAATACGAGGGGTAGACAAGGCCAGCCATGCTCCTACGGTCAAGGAAATGACCTGCCGTAGTCCCACTTCGGCTTCTAGTTTATCATGGTAAACAGTAAATAATGCGCAGGTAATGAGAAATGCAGTAACTGGAGTAAAACAGTAAAATGAACTGACCTGAAATGGAACAACGAATGTAACTCGGAATGGCAAGCCAAGAAGTCTGTGATGCACGTCTAGTTCTGGTCCAGGCTAAATCTTCTCCTCACACTGAGCATGCATACTCAGGTCGTCAGAGCGACACAATGGCAATATAATATATATAAATCAAGTGACAGTTCTAACAGTGGTAATAGATATGAATAGCAGTAAATCAATGACGGCATGAATATGAGTGTGCAGTAATCAATGCAGCGGAGCAGTAAAGCAGTAGAACGATATGTCACGTATGTCAACATAGTATATAAGGTATGTAAATGCCCGTATCCCTATCAGTCTCTAAGTCTCACTGTACAGGTCACTAAGCCTATCGTCAGTCCAAGTGTGAGAATCAACCACTCGCGAGTGTCCTCCACCCAAGGGTAGAACCCAAGGGCAACGGACCACGGGCCCAACATGTAACATGTATATCATGGTGTATATCACATACCCTGTAAATCTCCATATATCTCCCTAAATATATAAGCCGGCATGGGACTCCCGAGATTCTGTTGAATTCACACTTAAACTACCCCACACCCCGTGGTCTACATCAAACACTAACCATAACCCTAAATACTAATCGATCCGCGACATGTCTGCGCGAGAACTGGAGGCAGGACCTCCATCAAGCACGTCCCGACCAATATCTAAGATAAATGGCAGTGTCGGATGCCTTATCTGTGGTACCCATGCAAGCGCTTCCATAAGTGTCCCATACCACTTATAGTCACACGTACACGCATCCCACAGACGTCGACAATGCACTAGAATAATAAGGTCACTGATTGTGCACAAGTACGTATCACTTTCACTTAATCACGGATACACGAACACTGACGTACTTGCCACAATCATCACTAGAATCTAACACTGGGTAAATGCATGATATCACTAGGTTATCACTACAATGATATGGTTATGATATGATGCGTGAACAGTATATAAGCACGATTAAGATGTCACAAAAATAGTATTCTATCACTTGCACGATTTATCATGAAACGTACGTATATAATTTAGTGAAACGATAAACATGTAGTAATTAGTATGTTCAGTTAGCTATCCATCTAATTTGGTTTCAAGCCAATCAGGTTCCAGGATCATTAATTATAGCCATTTCATTTTAAGCGCTCGCGGCTGGAAATCCGGTTTCAGAATCAGAAATCCATTTCGCAACGCATTTTAATCCCAGTTGGGATCAGATTTTAGCGACGCTACAGTTGGATGAAATCTAGGGTTTTCAGTAAGGTTTTCAAATCAGTAGACGGATCTTCGATCGCATCTGCACGTCAGGAGTTATACACTAATCAATACTAATATGTCAGTTCTGATTCTGTTGGGACTGTTATGCGTCCCGATCGTTTAAATTACAGAATAAATAACAAATGTTAACGAAACAGAATGAAATTAATTGTGTTGTCTAGCTAACAGATTTATATATAATGAACAGTGGAGTTCCGCAATCTAAGAGTTAAGGAGATTTTGTGGTACCCAATACGGAACAGCAAGCAACGACTGGAGTCACTCTGGACTGCAGTCCAGAGTCGCACTCCGATCCAAATATCATCACAATCTAAGTACAGGAATTCCTGGAAACTGATATAGGGTTAAAGTTCGTCGAGTCGGCTTCGAATTGAGCCCTCGAACGCACCATTCTAGTATGTATATGATTTATGGTGAATTTAACGGTTTTCAGGTACAATAAAATTTCAGTTTTACGGTTAAACTTGGGGGTAGTTGTTTTAGTCATTAACGATCAAATTATCCAACGAAACTTGCACAAGGTACTCATCATAGCAAGGGCCAATGAGAGCACTCCAGCTCCGTCAATTTAGACAAGTAATTTCATTGGGATCATATATCAAACGGTTGCATAGTGTAATATATCGAGGATGTTTAGTATAAAATTTATAAGATTATAGTTTGTGACAAATACTAAATAGCATGTAGCAAGTAGGGAACTTGCCTGAACACGTATCGACGATGGTACGGCAGCGACGCGGCACCGTGGTGACTAACAGCTACGGCAACGGCGGGACGCAACAAGACCCCGACGAGGCTTAGCTAGGCTTAGGCTTGTGTCGTGGGGCTCGACGCGGTGGAGCTTGGCTCGGAGATGAAGACGGGGCAGCTTCGGACGACGGCAACGATCTCAGGCGATGGCCGACGATGCAGAGGGCTCGGGTAGCAGTTAGGAGTTTTGGTTGGGTGGCCGGTGATGGGTCAGCCTTGGGCTGCAGGGGTCAGCTAGAGGGGGCTCATTGATGTTCGCGGCAGTGAGGAGGTCGTCTTAGGGCTGGTGGCGACGAGATGGCCGGAGTTGCGGAGATGGTGGCCGGAGCTAGGAGGTTGGAGACGGCGAGGAGCACGGTGGAGGTCGGTTCTTGGGTTGAGGTCGGGTATGCAGGTGAGATGAGGAGGGGCTCGGGGTTTTGGAGAGAGGAGAGAGGGAGGAATGCAGGCGAGGGTGAGGTCGGCGGTGGCGGTGAGGGATGGTGAGAGAGGCGACGACGACGACGTCGACGTCGACGATGATGATGATGAGCTGCGGGGGAGTCGACTGAGGGGGTGCTGCTGACGCTGAGGGGGTGTGGCTATGGTGGTCGCGGTGTCGAGAGGAGGCGGATGGAGAAATGAGATGGTCGGTGATGGTGATCGGCGAGTCGATGGATTCCCGGGACTGTGGGCGAGAGAAAGAGGGGATGTGAATGAGATCGAAGAGACGAGGGGGCGCGTTGAGTGGACGACGTAGGGGCGCGTCGTGGGGGAAACGGCGCGCGAGCGTGGGCGTCGTGGTCGCGAACGTTGGCGACGGAAGCGACGGGGATCGCGGATCGCGTGCGCGGGAAAAAGGAAAGAGTCGTTGGGGACGGAGGCACTGTTGGTGCGGGTCGGGTGCGAAGAGGGCGCGAGCAGGAGTGATACGGGCTGCAGGAGAAGTGGGCTGGGCTTGCGAAAAGGAAATAGAGAATAATTAAGAAAAGGATATGGGCTGGGCTGGGAAGCTTGGGCCAAGAAAATAAATAAATTCCCATTAATTTAAATGAGGAGCCGGGCCGGCGCTGGGCTTAGGTAAAAATAGAAAAGGATTAGAGAAAAGTGAACGGGCCAGGGCTTGGGTTATGGGAAATTAAAGAAAAAATTTAGATGATGATAAAAGGAGCGGGCTTAAGGAATTTATTTGGTTTTAGGGTTTAGTTTTAAGTAGATAAAGAAAATGGTTGAAGGGGAAAAAATTTCCAAATAAAATAAAAGGGGACTTTAACATAAATAATTAATTATATAAGAATAGATAAAATCATAAATAAAATCATTAAAATTATAAATAAGAGTAAATAGAATTCTAGAGTAACAAAATGCATATTTTGGTATAAGAGGGGCTGGGTATTACACCGCGGGAGCCTCTTCGATGCGCTGCTCGCATTTCGACCATAAATTCCGCTACCGTATAGCGTTTTGTACCCACGTTTCGCCTGGCTTTACCCTGGCGTTGATCAATGCGGTGATCGGGGTGCGCTCGCTAACGCTTGCAAATCTCTGTGTAAACAACAACTCCATCTCTGCAAATGTTTTGATAGAGTCGTTGGGCAGCTCCGAATAGCATTCAAAGGCTGTTTCCGCCAAGCTGCCGACGAACTGACGAAGTAACAATTTGTCGTCACCTCCGGTATTGCCGTAAAGAGTCCTGAACTGAGCGACATGTTGATGGGGATTGCTCGTCCCCTTGTATACGTGAAACTTAGGAATCGTGTATCCCGGCGGATACTTGATCTGATCGTACCATCCTAAATATGGTCGCCCAGTTCTGACGACTTGGCCAGTTGCTTCATTTGCTTGATGAGCCCGTATTTGTTGACCTATATAATCATCCAGGGCAGCTTTTTAGATGGTCTCCTCTTTGGCTGCTGAACAAGCCGGAAGGGGATTTGACATCTCCGCTCGGTCACCTTCGAGGATGATCGGAGGATCTTCAGCTGGAGGGTCTGGCTGGATCATCATGCCCACCATATTTTAGAATAGAAGGGCCATTTGTTTTATATTGGCCGCTTGTTCCGCAGCCTCATTGTCCTTCTTCGCAAGCATTCTTCGAAGGAATTCGGCATCAGTTTCCTGCTCACGACGTTGCTCCGAGGATGTCTCCGGGCTTGCTTTCGGTCCCGTAAGTGCGGCCATAGTTGTTAACATCTCTTGGAGCTTTTGTTGTTGCTGCTCCTGAGCCTTAGTCACTGATCGCGTAAGCGGTCGATGACCTGTGGAGATACGGATATTCTCTTTTTCGGATGCCATATAGACGGTATGCACCACCATGCCCCCAGACTTAGGGTGTTTAGGCTCAGTGCCCTTGACATTTGTCGCAGACACGGGAATTTTCTCCGGCCTTCTCCTCTTGTAGGCGGTCGAAGTTGAGGGAGCCGTTGCAGCGGGTACCCGAACAGATGACACATTCTGTGGCTTGACAGGATAGTCCTTTTCTCACCGCACTTTCATTTTTTCCTGTCGGCGGGGGTAGTCTTGATCAATCACCGAGTCTTGGATTTGACGCCATACTTCGTAAATTTTGGAGGACAGCCGCTGAGGGGGATGTTCAAGCTTCGCCTTTATGGCATTCTCCACAGGTGGAGGAGATCTTTTCAGCATAGCAGTTGGAGAGTTCTTGCGGATCCTCCTGAGTGGTTCAAAGCTGTTCCCAGTTGGAACAGCAGCATCGGCTTCCACCGTTGGAGCTGGCGGCATAAATCCAGAGGGTGAACTGCCCCCAGCTTTCCTCGCTCGGCGCCAATGGCGACGTCGAACATGTCGTGCGGCCGGGATCACCTCCGCTGTTGGATGTGCTTCTTCTTGCCCCTTACTTTGAGGAGAGATTGTTATTGGCGATAGCCTGTCGAAGACTGACGTCCGTTGAGAAGGGATAATCAGTCTTGCGAAGGCTGACTTTCGAATAGGGGGAACAGCCTTCATGACTTTGTCTGGAACGGGAGCTGAAACGGCCAGTCTTGCAAAAACTGACTCCTTAGCAGGGGAAGCCACTCTGACGACTTCAGGGACAGGAATGGCTATCCGCTTCGGGATAACCTCTTCAGGAATTGTGGGCTTCTTCATGGGCCCATCTGAGCTTCGGCCCAGTCTATTGAAAACTGAGGCAGTGGACTTGGATGACCCGTTGAGAGAGGCCGCAGTAGCTGCGAGCCGATCAAAGACCGACTTCTTGGGAGCTTCTTGCGATGGTATAGGGGCGCTGAAGCTCGTTGGCGGGAGCATGGTCCTGAAGAACAATCCAGTGGTGGCCTGAGTCACCTATTCCACTGGCATTGTGAAGAGGGAGGCCGCTTGGGGCCCGTAGGTTACTCCTCCAGATGAGGCGGAATGGGAGTTGCGGCTGGAGCAGTTAGAGGCTATTGATGTTCTCTTTTCTGCACGGGAGCAAAACCAAATCTTAGTATCTCGAACCCCAGGGCAACCATATCAAGCCGCGATTCGTTCGCGAACACGACATATGAAGTGTGGAGTGGAAAGAGGAAAAGGTCCCACCGGGGGTGCCCGAATTTGTTCCCCGCCGAAAACGGAGACGCGACCGCGTAGGTCCGTCTTGCCTGAATTTTGAAGGCAGATGCTAATTGGTGCTATCTTTCCACCTCTCCGAAGATACCAAGTTGATTTATGACACCGTATATTGAAGGTTTAAACGGATACGGCCGATGTAGCAGACTTCGTCAGATTCCCCCTCATTTGAGGGGTTTTGATTGTGGGGACGCTCTTCCCTGCAGGCGCAAGCCCCTGCAGTTAATTACGCTACCGCATTGCGGTAACCACTTTCTCCTTCTCCAGATGGTCACTTCGTGTCGTGGGTGTTTGTTTTGTTTTGGTTGCCCGTAGATTGTATACGGAGACTAATCTATGTTGTCGCCCGTAGGGCGTGGATTAGTCCAAATCCGTATTTTATTAGATTTGGGTTTTTGGTTGGGTTTAAGGATACGTTAGTCTCATTTGAGACTAAGATCAACTTAAACGTTTGTTAAAGATACGTTAGTCTAATTTTAGACTAAGATCAACTTAACGGGATCGTTTAGATCCAACAAAAAAGCATTTGGGCCCTGTTGTTTAGTTTAGGGACATTGCGGTCGATTACCAGTTTAAGGACATGGTGGTCCAAGGTTAAGGACATCATAGTCCATGGGTTTAAGGACCCCACTGTCCAAGGTTAAGGACATCATAGTCCATGGGTTTAAGGACCCCACATTCCGGTTTAAAGACGTCATAGTCTATGGAATGTACGGTTGTCGGGACCCGTCACCTCTCTGAAGACGTTGAAGGATTATAACGACAAATATCAGAGGAGTGAAGAGATGTACCCTTGAACCAATTTTGGTTGAGAGATCTGTAGTCCAATTGGGACTAAGATTTGAGATTTATGAGCATGTGGGCTCAATTAATCTGAACGAGGGGTTTATGGCCACTTTGGGCTCGGCCCATTCAGTTAGAATGTTAAACATTTGACAATACTGAGCATTGATTTGAATTCTGACAATGTTTTTGTCTTTTATTGAATGCCGAGCATTCATCATAGATCTAGGGCTTTATTTTAAAGAACAATTTATATTCTATCGGCGCACACGTGAGGAGCATGTGGTGCACTTGGCGCTTTGCGCCGGTCAAAGAGCACAGTGCGCTTCTGCTGGGTAGCGCACACGTGAGGAGCACGTGGTGCGCTTGGCATTGAGCGCCAGTCTATGAGCGCATTGCACTGATTTATGAGCGCAAGACGCTATTAGTTCCGTGGCGCACACGTGAGGAGCACGTGGTGCGCTTGGCACTGAGAGCCATTCCATGAGCGCAAAGTGTTAGTCCAAGAGCGCAAAGCGCTAACTGTTAAGTGGCGCACACGTGAGGAGCACGTGGTGCGCTTGGCGCTGAGCGCCATCCCATGAGCGCACAGCGCTAATCCAAAAGCGCACAGCGCTAATTTATGAGCGCAAAGCGCTATCTGATCAACTTTATGATCTGAGAAATAATTTCTCGTTTATGAGAGATTTTGTCTCAAGATTCTAAGAACAAAAGTTCTTACTTTATAAGAGATGCCTCAATCTCTTGTATTGATGAAAGGCTTTGCCTTTATGGATCTATGATCCTTAAGAGAATTGAATTATTCTCCTCCCTTTTTATAATGAGATGTTCATGATCTCTTTGTATAAAAGACCTTCGTCTTGTGGATCTATGATCTGTGAGAAGAATTATGTTCTTCTTGTTATTTTATGATGAGATCCTTTGATCTCTTTATGAAAGACCTTAGTCTTGTAGATCTATGATCTTAGAAAAAGAAGTAAGTTCTTCTTTTTAATTATGAGATGATTTCATCTCTCGGTTCATCATTTTTTATCTTGAAGAAAATCTTCTTTCTTTGAGAGCTTAGCTCTTCTTTCTGAGATATCTCAAAGCTTATGGGGGGTTCCCCTTTTTTTTCTGTATATGTTTCTATATATGCCAGACTTGAAGTCTTGGGGCTTTTATATAGGGCAAGCTGATTTGTTCAATCAGTTAAGGAGATCTTTTCTCTAATTGATTTGGGGATTTCCCCACTGTTGGATCTTTGATCCAAGGGCTTCTGATTTACAGAAGACAATTTTCTTGTTTTTAACAAGATTTGGAAATTTTTTCTATACAGAATTTATTCTGTATTTTGGTGATTTTTAATCACCATTGGATCATTGATCCAACGGTGCTCTGATTTACAAAGCACAATCTTTTTGTTTGGAAAGATTTTGAGGAATCTTTCCTTAACAGAATTTAATTATGATTAATTAATGATTTATCATTATTATTGGATTTTTAATCTGACGGTGGGGAGCTTTTCGTTCCAGCGCTAGCGCACCCGTGCTTTACCCATGGTGCGCTGCTTAGAGTACAGCGCACCTAGCGCTAGAGCACACGTGGTGCGCTGCTTAGGGCGCAGCGCACTTGGTGTTGGATGTAGTGCCCTCAAAGTCAATTATTGGATCGTAGGTACGTGATTGCAATGATTGAGGGAGGACCTATACCGGTAGAACAGTCTTACTCGAGATGATAGTATGCTATCTGGTTTGCCTTTATCAGTCGTGTATAGGTTCAGGTGACTGATCACTATTACACGTTGATAGAGCCCTTAGGATCTTACTTGACTACCAACAGTATGATGGCGATCATATACGTGAGAGTTGGGTAGTCCATAAGCACATCCTTAAAAGTGGTCACTAGTTGTGGGAGTTTCGAGACAGGGTATCGATACTCCGGAGTAGACTAGTGTACACAGTCGAGACCCCGACGAGGGGCGGTGGCCGGTCTCACAAGCCACTGGTGTCAGTTGGATCACCTAAAATGTATACAGGTGCTCATTGGGTTATGAGTACACCGGACAGGACTCGCCGGGAACCTGCTAGTTGGTATTTATACCTAACGTCAGATAGCAGTTCCCTGGTGACATGTGTACAGGTTAGTTCATCGACCTGAGGTCGTCATTTGTCTCGTGTGAGTTCCCACTGTGCTTTGATTTCTACCCTACCACGGCTCAAAGGAGTCGTGCAAATAGTTTTTTTTTTGGGTACAGTCCCGAGCCACATGGAGGCAAGTGAGCGGATCGGCAGGGGATTCGTCTCTCCCGGTATTGGGGGTGAGATCGCGCTGTGTCTAGGAGAGCCATTACACATAGCCCTCGGCCGAGGCAAGAGATTTACTGGTAGGTACTCCAGTAGTATCTCAGGGTGTTCTGGGCTACACTCTGACACGACTTATACCGCTATTGGGGGTCTGACGTTACCAGCCCCCTAGGCCCGATATGTGATACTCATAGACGAACGGACCGGACTGTATGTATATTGTCACTGATAGGCTCAGTAGGGTTCCAGGATGAGTTCGCTCATCGGTTTCCCTTTCGGTCAGTACATGGGCAGCCGTTACGCACAGCCAGTGCCACTGACGTGCTTGTGGTTAAACCCACTGCCAAGGTACTGACGAGTCTTTAGAGTCCCCCACAGATAGTTTCCCAAGTTCGGGCGAAACGTTGTAGAGGCCGTATGGTTTTATGGCAGGGTTCGGAAAATGCACGTGCGTTTACGCACGTGTCATATTTCGGGCAGATAATACTGGTAGGCTTTGGTTTAAGCCGGATCCATGTATTATATTGAGTCGGAATATTTTTGTCTCTCGTATTCGTATTCGGTCGGAATACGGATACAGGTATGTATATACAGGCGAGGGGTTCGTAATCCGTTACGAGAATATTTTAGAAGATGTATTTCTTTTTGGATTAATCATTTTGGTTTAAATGATTATTTGGTTTTGGAAATGGTGACTCATTATGGATGACACATTTATTCTAGCATGTTCATTAGTGACTCATGCTAATGAGTCACTAAGTGAGTCATGAAGAATTAATGGTGTTTTGTTTTGTGAAGATATTTGTGGATATTTTGAGGAGATATTTTGATTAGATATTTTCTCTTTGGTTTTTTGATATAAGATGAGAATCTCATTCATCTATTCACATGAGAAGAAAACAAGAGAGAAGTTTTATATGCTTGAGTTCCTTCTCTCTTAATAGTTTCTTGAGTTCACCATTTCCAAACCCTAGCATCTTCTTTAACCTCCACCCTAACCCTCTCATGTGATGAGAACCCTAAGGTGTTTGAGACAAAGTATTATACTCGTTCTCTACTTCATCTTGGTCATCTTTTTTAGCAGACTTGATGATCAAGTTGCCTCGGTATAGAGACGGAAGCTCGTTTAAAGATCCATAGATGTGGTGTCACCTCGACGAGGAGCAAAGAGATCGGAGTTGCCGCGAGGAGCATGGGATGATGGCTAAAGACCGAAGGACTCGGATCGATCGGTATAGCCTTTCTACCTCTTTACAGTTTGTTAGTTTAGCGTTAATGGCAAGATCCGGGTTATAGTATGCGATAGCGCCAGTTATAAAAGTTTTTGTTCCGCGTTTGGCGTCAGAATGATGGCCGGGGCGCTACCGTAGACTTACACTTGGCGCTGCTTCATTTCAAAATTTGAATTTTTAAACAGAGCTTTGCTCTGATTGGAGGAAACAGCTGCCTCTTAGTGAGGGCTTCGATCCTTAGCGCTGGAGGGGCCGTGGGAGGCCTGCTAAGGATGGACCGAGCAGTGAAGCTGCTCAGTTACCTCTTGGCGAGGGCTTTGATCCCTGGCGTTGTGGGGTAGGGAGCTACCAGCCAGGGATAGCCGAGCTGGGTAGCCGCTCGGCTGCCTCTTCGTGAGGGCTTAAATCCCTGGCGTTGTGGGGGGTAGGGGCGCTACCAGCCAGGGATAGCCGAGCAGGGTGGCCGCTCGGCTGCCTCTTGGTGAGGGCTTTGATCCCTGGCGTTGTGGGATAGGGAGCTACCAGCCAGGAATAGCCGAGCAGGGTAGCCGCTCGGCCGCCTCTTCGTGAGGGCTTAGATCTTTAGCGCTGGAGGGGCCGTGGGAGGCCTGCTAAGGATGGACCGAGTAGTGAAGCTACTCGGCTGCCTCTTGGTAAGGGCTTTGATCCCTAAGGAAGGGCCGGGCAGGGTAGCCGCCCGGTGCCTCTTGGCGAGGGCTTTGATCCCTGGCGTTGTATGGTAGGGAGCTACTAGCCAAGGATAGCCGAACAGGGTAGCCGCTCGACTGCCTCTTCGTGAGGGCTTAGATCCTTAGCGCTGGAGGGGGCGTGGGAAGCCTGATAAAGATAGACCGAGTAGTGAAGCTGCTCGACTGCCTCTTGGCGAGGGATTTGATCCCTGGTGTTGTGAGTTAGGGGAGCTACCCGCCAGGGATAGCCGAGCAGGGTAGCCGCTCGGCTGCCTCTCGGTGAGGGCTTTGATCCCTGGCATTGTGGGGTAGGGAAGCTACCAGCCAGGGATAGCCATGCAGGGTAGCCGCTTGGCTGCCTCTTGGCGAGGGCTTTGATCCCTGGCATTGTGGGGTAGGGAGCTACCAGCCAGGGATGGCCGAGCAGGGTAGCCGTTCTGCTGCCTCTTGGTGAGGGCTTTGATCCCTGGCGTTGCGTGGTAGGGAGCCCCCGTCCAGGGATGACCGAGCAGGGCAGCTGCTCGGCCACCTCCTCAAGAGGTTCTGTCCGACCTTCCTAGTGTAAGTATGAGGAATAGTGACAGTCACGACAACACATGTATCGAACACGTGGGGGAGGCGAATCTACAGGGCCACGTCGTTTCGGTTTCGCCAAGAAAGGCTCGAGGTTTGCCGTGTGGCGATACTTTATGTCAAACTAGGACAGCTCCCACCTCCACTTCTCTAAGCGACCCGAGGACTCGAGCGAGGCAAGGATAGCCCCCAGGGGGCGTTCGGTGAGAATGAGGATAGTGTGCGCTTGGAAGTAGTGTCGTAGCTTCCTTGAGGCTACAATGAGTGCCAAGACAATCTTCTCTATGGCTAGGTACCTCGTTTCTGCGTCTTTGAAGACGTGGCTCACGTAGTACACCGGCTTCTGCGCTCCGTCGACCTCTCGAACGAGTATCGAGCCTGCTGTTTGGTCGGAAACAGCCAGATACAGTGATAGCTCGTCTCCTTTAACTGGTCGGGTGAGCAGCGGTGGCGTCGCAAGGTGCCTTCTTAATTGGTCAAAGGTGGTCTGGCACTCTTCTGACCACTCGAATCTCGGGATTTTCCTTAGAGCTTTGAAGAAGGGGAGGCACTTTTCTCCAGACCTCGACATGAAGAGGCTCAGAGCGGCTACCCGCCCTGTCAGTCGCATGATCTCGACGTTGGTCTTGGGCACGGTCATGTTGAGGATAGCGTCGATTTTTTCCGGGTTAGCCTCGATCCCACGGTGAGTGACCATGAAACCGAGGAACTTTCTCCCAGTGACCCCGAATGCGCACTCGGCGGGGTTCAACTTCATCTTGAACTTGCGGAGTACCTCAAAGGCTTCGCCCAGGTTTTTGGCATGGTCGGCCGACAAGACTGTTCCCCTCCGAATGGCGGCCGAGACATGACGTCTTGACTGAGATTCGGGGCAGATGCTATATGGTGCTATTCGTCTACCTCTCTGAAGATGCCAAGTTGATTTATGGCACCATGTATCGAAGGTTTAAACGGATGCGTCCGATGTAGCAGACTTCGTCAGATTCCCCTTCGCTTGAGGGGTTTTTGATTGTGGGGACGCTCTTCCCTGCAGGCGCAAGCCCCTGCAGTTAATTACGCTACCGCATTGCGATAACCACTTTCTCCTTCTCCAGAAATTTCACTTCGTGTCGTGTGTGTTTATTTTGTGTTTGGTTGCCCGTGGATTGTATACGGAGACTGAGTTATGCCGTTGCCCGTAGGGCGTGGACTAGTCCAAATCCGTATTATCTTAGATTTGGGTTTGGGGGTTGGGTTTAAGGATACGTTAGTCTCATTTGAGACTAAGATCAACTTAAACGTTTGTTAAGGATACGTTAGTCTAAATTTAGACTAAGATTAACTTAACGGGATCGTTTAGATCCAACAAGAGAGCAATTTAAGGGGCGGCCCTGTTGTTTAGTTTAGTGACATTGCGGTCAATAGGTAGTTTAAGGACATTACGGTTCAATGTTAGTTTTAAGACGTCGCGGTCAAGGTTAAGGACGTCATAGTCCGTGGTTTAAAGGACTCCACAGTCCGATATTAGTTTTAAGACATCACGGTCAAGGTTAAGGACGTCATAGTCCGTTGTTAGTTTTAAGACATTCCGGTCAAGGTTAAGGATGTCATAGTCCGTGAGTTTAAGGACCCCACAGTCCGATGTTAGTTTTAAGACGTCCCGGTCAAGGTTAAGGACCTCATAGTCCATGGGTTTAAGGACCCCACAGTCCGTATCAATGTGTGGTCATCGGGACCCGTCACCTCTTTGAAGACGTTGAGGGATTACAACGCCAAGTATCAAAGGAGTGAAGAGATGTACCCTTGAACCAAGGTAGATTAAATAGTCTTTGGCCCAATTTGGGACCAAGACCAATCAATTATGTTATGAGCCCATTGGCCCAGTTAAGTTTGGATTGAGGACGTATGGCCATCTTGGGCTAAGTCCAATCATGTTTGGAATATTGGCTTTCTGTTGGTCCATTGAAGGAGAGGCTTTGCCTCTAGACTTAGCCAATTGAGCTGAAGCTAGTGTTAAACACTAGAGACCAACAGTGTTGAACACTGGGAATGAGATTGACAAACTGATGTTAAACGCCAAAAGATAATCAGTGTTACATACTATCAACAAGGCTTTCAAATTAGTGTTAAACACTAAAGCAGGTCGGTGTTAAGCACTGGCCAGGGAGGTTTCAAGTTAGTGTTTAAACACTAAAGCAAATCAGCGTTAAACACTGGAAAGAGAGATTCCAAATTAATGTTAATCAGCATTAAACACTGGTAACCGAAATTTAATTTAGTGTTAAACACTAAGAAATTTAGTGTTAAATACTGTAAAGAGAGTTTTTCAATTAGTGTTAAACACTAAAGCAAATCAGTGTTAAACACTGGATACAGAGGTTTCAATTTAGTGTTAAATACTAAAGCAAGAGGGGTCACGTGGTAGCACGTGAGAGCGCCCTCTCTCTCTTTATTTGTTCTGCCGAGAGTATTGAGTACTTTGGAGCATCACGTGCCGTCACGTGATGGGCATTTAAGTGTTCGTCTGTTAGAGCTTCTGCCAGGGGTCACGTGGGGCACGTGAGGCGTTGCCTCAAAGTTCTTCTTTATGGATCTTTACAGGGGTCACGTGGTAGCACGCGACCCTGTTTCTTTGCCTGTTTGAAGATGTGTTTATCTTTTTAAGAATTAAATTCTTTATGGGGTTAAACCCTAGTAATAAACTTTAGAGGAATTAAATTCCTGTTTTCTTCTGAAGAATTATATTCTTAGATAGAGTTGAACTCTAACTTGTCTTCTGTAAGAATTGAATTCCCATACATGTGAGGAATTAGGTTCTTCTAAGGGAATTAAATTCCTGTTATTTTGACAGATTTGAGTTCTTAACCAGGGTTAAACCCTGGTTCTGTTCATTTGAAGGAATTAAATTCCTATAATATAGGGTTAAACTCTAATTTTATTTTAAAGGAATTAAATTCCTACGAGAATTAAATTCTCAAACTTCCATTCCCTCCCTATGCTTTGGATCTGCATGGCAGGATCTCAACCCAATGAGAATTAAATTCTCAATTCATGGGGAGATGTGCACTTTGCAGATCCTCCACTAAAGAGAGAACTAAGTTCTTCTTTTTAATATAAGAGTTAAACTCTTTTGAGAATTAAATTCTCTTTTTTTTAAAAGCTTTCCCTTTCTTACCTAGGGTTTTCTTTTGCAGAAGATCAAATTCTTCCAAAGTCTCAAGGCTCTATCTCTTTTTTTCTCTATTTCTCTGTATATAGATCTCTGTATATGTCTCTCTCTTCCCTCTATTTTCCTCTCTTTTTCTGGCTCCTATTTATTGGAGAAGGAGCATAATCAATTAGTTTTTTTGAATCATTCATTGAGGGATCTGATTTGTATTCATTAGAGATTTGATTTGCATTCATCATTCATTTGGACCTTTGGATTATTAGGTGAATTTTATTCACCATTGAATTTTAAATCCAAAGATATCCCTTTGTTATTTCGGTTAGATTTTAAGGGGAAATCTTTCCAAGTTCAAGATTTTTCCATAGATAGGTGATATTTAATCACCTTTAAATCTTTAATCCAATCGGTTTCAAATAATCATTCTCCTTTGGAAAGATTTGAATGCCGTTCAGAATTTAATTCTGTTAAATAGATAGGCTTTGAAAGCCGGTCATGTGTGGCCACGTGACCCCTTGGAACGAACTTTCTTCTCCCTTCTGTGCTCTATCTTCTAGCCGCTGTTCGACCATCACGTGTCAACACGTGACCCCTGGTCACGTGTGAGCACGTGACCCTTTTCTGGAGCCTTTTCTTTGATTTAATCAAGGAGCTGAGTCTGCCTTTGCCGCTGCTTTTAATTGTCACGTGCCAACATGTGACTGCTGGTCACGTGGTAGCACGTGATGCCTCCTCCGTAAACTTTCCTGATTTTAAATCAGGAAACAAATGCCCCCACAGCGTTGTTCTCACGTGTCTGCACGTGAGTGCAACGCTGTCACTTTTGTGACCGTTGGATTCCTCTAGGAATTTGAGGAGATAAAGCGTCTCCATCACATCCTATAAATACCCATGTCCTTTCAGAAGAGCCTCTACTTTGCTCATCTTCTTCCTTTGAGAACTTTTTCCTGAGAATTTAATTCTCTTTTCCAGAGCTTAGTTCTCTGTCTTGAAACCTTTTCAGAGTTTAACTCTATTCAAAAAGATTCTTTTCCTCAGGTAATGTTCTTGAACAAACGATGAACTTTCACATTCCTCTGGATTTTAAATCCAAAACAAGGGTTTTTACCCTTTTTTAAACAAAGAACCCATTTTTCTTCAAGCTTTTTAACCAAAGTATGAAACCATTTTAGCCTTCAAAAGTAGATATCTTAGGGTTTAGATGATGATCCATGGAGTTTAACTCCATTCACAGGAAAAGTGTTTCTGTGAATTTTAATTCCCTTTTCTTAATAAGGAATTTAATTCCTATGAAGAACTCGGTTTCTTCACATGGAGGCTTCTTAGGGTCTCTTTGCCCGAGGTTGTCCTTCTGCAATTAATGGAACAGAAGCTTTACAATGATATCTTCTATGGGAATTTAATTC
Source organism: Agapanthus africanus (assembly GCA_030015575.1). NCBI lineage: Eukaryota > Viridiplantae > Streptophyta > Magnoliopsida > Asparagales > Amaryllidaceae > Agapanthus > Agapanthus africanus. The sequence goes on along the minus strand of JASDDO010000022.1, from coordinate 855,501,772 downwards.
CCTTGATCCTGTTTGATTTGTTGTAGAATCCAAGGTAGATTTGTCTTCTAGGGGATGTGTAGGGCCACCTGAAATCCACTTTTTATTTAATGAGGATATCCCCTTTGTCTTATTACAACTGCTTGGTCTCATTATTAACGAGCCGTCATCCTGATTCTGTGGGGCCCATGTGTTTTGTAGCCAATGGTCCCATAAAAAGAGTCTGCTGTTGCTTTCTTCAACTGGTATATTGCTGTTTAGGAATGGTTTGGAAATGGTCTTCATGTTCATGCATGGATATATATTGCTGACTTTGCTTTTGACGGTCTTCTTTCACTCGATTTCAGGTGCGATGGCTTCTGCTCCATGTTTTCCCTTTACTCGTTCGGAGGCCGCTTTTCCTCAATCACCATCCGATGAGGAAGCGATGGCGATGATACGGGCTCATGACCCGAACTGCACCAACTTGCTTCTATGGGGAACTTGGTACAGTCATATTATCCGGGGTCGCCGGAGTTTCCTCTGCGCAATACCAACAGAGTCTACTTTCCCGTTTTTGCCGATAGACCCTCCGAGGACGGCTTTTGCTATGGAGATGCCAAATTGGACTCCAACGGGGAGGCTCGAGCCTTCGACGACCGGTATCTCGAACCATCCGATCCCGGCTATAGATATCTTGGGGCGGCGTATTTGCCAGGGTGAGGCCCAACCATGGGGAAAAATCTATAAGATAGGGCTCACCCCTCGACACCCTACGGGGTACCTTCTCTGGGCTCATTATATCCTGTCCGCCCATAGGGCGCGGCTACAGAAAGTAGGGCTTTACCAGGCGATATACGCGTCGTTCTTTCACTACCAATCCCCGCATGTCTGGTGGGTTAAGGCATTCTTGAACCAGTGGAACCTCCCCACCAACACTTTTCTTTTAGGGGACCGTGAGGTCTCGATCTCTCTGGCAGAATTCTATGACATCTCGGGGTTGCCAATCAGGGGTAGTCTTTATGAGGAGTTGCTGCCCTCTGACGAGTACATCTTTGAGCCCGAGCCTGCTCCGGTTGACGGCATGTCTGCTGAGAATGCCGTCCGCCACAAGCGTCCTAGTTTGATCAAGGCGCTAGGTATCTTCGACCGATTGTTCACCGAATCCGAAAAGCAGGGTGTTACTTTTAAGAGCTTCATTGCTTGTTTCCTTAAAGCGGACGTCTTGTCGAAGACAGCTCCGAAGTTCGCCAACATTAGAGACCCCTTTGGGTTTGGTCCGAAGAGGCTGACGACCACTGAATCAGATCTACCACAATACTACATCCCTATTATGCCGCCGACGTCTTTTGAATCCATTGCTGCTCCCGGCATGGATGAGGAGACGTTCTTCGTGGGGTTTGTTAGTGTCTGGCTCAGTTGGTTTGTCATCCCCATGCATCGTCGCTTTATGAGAGCTTCGGTTATCTACCCGGCTTATTGTATCGCTGAGGGGACACGGTTAGCCATCGACATCCCGGCTTTGGCGCACCTTTATCATGGGTTGGGCACCGCAGCTAATACCTCTACTCCCGGCGTGGATGTAGTAAACTTTTCGCTTCATTATTTCACGTCATGGGTCGAAATGCATGTGCTGGGGGCTTTCGCTATGCATCAAAGGCCCGCATTTTACGACGCCTACCCCTTCCCGCGGCTTATGCGATTGGTGGATGCTTCTGCCGCCGACCCGACTCAATTCGGGGCTATTCGGGTGCTGATTTCTCTTCACGCCGCCGCTGGCGGGATGGTTTTTTATGATCGGGTCCTGTCTTCTCCTTCAGGTCCAGTTCAGCAACTCTGGGACGGGTCAAAAGACAATGCACCCTCTCTGAGGCCCCGGGAGGCCGTGTACTTGTATACCATCAGACCAGGCTATTTGGTATTTCGCCAGGACAGTGCAGCTCTTTTCATGCGGTACAATCCGCATCGCTTCGCTCAACAGCTTGGATACGACCAGGGCGTTCCCTTTGAGGCCTTCATAGTTGCGCCGGTCCCTTCACTTGATGCCGTTCGCGATGCCGTCATCATTTCGTGAGGTTGAACACTGGCTCCCACTTCATGATCCCTGAAGCTGGGCACATGCCCCGGTGCGTGGGATCGTTCACGGGTTGGTATCTGCATCGAGTCAGCCCGATTATTCTTGAGGAGAGGAGGGTGCTTCTTGGTCATGATGCCCCTCCTCAGGTTCCGGCCATGGGAGCTATGCTGTGGCCGCGAGCTCCGATCCGCTTCCCTCTGCGAGAGATTGGCACTGCGCTCATTCCGGGGGAATCGGGGGTGGACCTTACTCCAACAGTTGGTATGCCCCTAGGCACCCGGTCGCGGGGTCTACGGGCCCCAGTAGCAGCACCACCGCCTGCGGCAGCATTGCCTCCTGTGGCATCGACAATGGCGGTGTCATCTTTGGTTGTGGCACCAAGCGAGGGTAATAGGGACGATGTTGTTGAAGGCGACGTGGGTTGCCGCCGCACCAAAGCTCCGCGAAGAAAGAAACGGTCGTCTTCGGCGGCCGGTTCTGGATCTAAGAGGCGGAAGAGGGTGGCCACCAACCTACTTGATTCTCTAACGGAGTCGGAGCCCATACTTCCAGATGAGTCGCTGGCCGTGCAAGAGTCGGACGCTGGTCTTCTTTTCCCGGGTTCGGCTGCCGAGGAGGCCGCACAATTGGCTGAGGCTATAAGACGTTCCCAAGATGAGTCCCAGAACGTTAGGGTTCCGAAGAAGCCCTATTCTGCCGTAATCTTTTATGAAGACCCTTCATGGATTTGGCGGCGGTTCATTGGCCCTTTGGGGGAATGGGGAGAAAGGGCCCTGAAACAGGTCGCTTCGGAGGATGCTGCGGACGCGCTTTCCCTGTGGACCGGCGGCCATGAGTCTACCCTCGAATCTCGGCAAGCATGCCTCCTTGAGAAGGAGCATCAGCTTGAAGAAGCCATACTGAAGGCTTCCTTGCGCATTGGTATGTTCTTATATTTCTTCGCAGTTCTTTAGATTGCTTATGCTTGTATATATGTATCCTTATTTTGTGTGACTTGTGCAGAGTCTTCGGCGATGGGAGAGATCCCCACTGGCTTACTGCAGCTAGAGCCCGTTGACATTCCCGATGCAACCTTACTCGATGCGGATGGGGCCGACAATGCCATTCCTCTCGCAATAGAACCTCCGGTGGCGGCTCTTGATTCCAGGGTACTCGCTCCTTTGGGAGAGGTTCCCTCGGTGGTCGCCGTCCCAACGACTCTACCCGAAGGCGGCCCAGAGGTTGAGATAGAGGTAGTCGGGACTAGCCTCCCTTTGTTGGAGCCTGAGGTCACGACAGAGGCCGTTGAAGCTGCTATCCCCCCGGCTCAGAATGGGAGGAGTGTCGAAGGTAACCTTCCACGTTTTGAGCTAGTAATCTTTCTGTTACCTGAACTCTTTTGTCTTTTCAGAATTGCATGGACTGGAGGCCTCCATTGTCGATCTGTCTCCTCGGCAATCCTTCCAGCGTCTTTTGGAACTGGCCGCTCCGCAGGCGATACCTCCTCAACGCATCGTCCTCTCATCTGGACAAGGTGAGTGTTGTTCATCACTTCTCGTAGCATCGTTGTTATTTTGCGTATTGACCTTGATGTTCTCTACAGCTTTGGAGGCCGATGATGAGGTCGAGGTTCTCGAAGGGCCAGGGGAACCCTCAGCTCCTACTTGCATGACCGTAGGTGAGTGACATTCCGGTATAGCCTCACTTGTTCCTTTGCTTAAGAGTCTTACTAATATTTTTCAACTCTGAACAGCCTTGCCAGCTTCAATAGCGTTGGAATCGCGTGTCGTCATGCCGCCTGGCCCTTATACTTTGCGAGCTTCAGAACGCTTGGCCCAATTGAGCCTTGTCTCCCTGTCGTCTTTGATCGAGGAGCTTCGTGCTGGCAGTGCAACCACAGCTGAAGCATTTGCTGCCGAGGCTAACAGTTCTCTTCCTTTTCTTGCCACCTACCATAGCGAAGAGGTGGTGTAAGTCTGGGTGGAGTTCTGTCGGCAGGTGGAGGCTTGCTTGCACGCACTTGAATGTTCCCGTCTTTCCTCGGAGGTCATGGCTGCAAAGGCGGACTTGCGGGGGCTGATAGCGCGGTGCGCGGCAAACATGACATCGTGCGAGAAGAGGCTCGGCCGTAAATTCTCGGAGAGGGAGCTGGCTTCTAAAGCGCTGAGCGAGCTTCAGGCGAGTCTTACTGCCAAGGCCAACAAAGCGTATGAACTCTGGCGGGTGCTTCAAGAGTCTATCAGGGAGGTGGTGACTCTTGATAAAGCTGCCATGTTCACTCGTGAGAGGGTCGAGGCTCATAAGGCCACCGAGAAAGAGCTTGAAGGCCGGCTCGCTTCGTATCAGGGCCAGCAGGCTCAGGCGGAGGCCCGTCTTATGGCGATCTTAAATCATGAGGCCGTGGCCCAACAAAAGCAGGATGAGCTGACCAAATTGCTACATCGCCCGCCGGCTTAAAGACTTGTATCTTTTTCTTTCTTTTTGTACATACTCATGGATGAGAGTATTTTCTTTTTGTTCTTTCATGGATTGTAGTTTGTATCCATTTTGGTTTATAAATAAAAGATATAATTTTCTTCCCAATGGTGTGTCTTTTTTTCATTGAATGTGTTTTGCGGACAATTTATCTTGATCTCTCTGCAGGGCAGCGATGGCTTAGGACTCAGGGTTAAGATCTGTTTCCTAAGACTTTTGCACTTTATGAGCCACGATGGTCTCATAAAGGGTTTTTCTCCCCATGGGTCGAGAGGATCCCATAGGTGTAAGTTCTTCTTAAGAATCGTGAGGATTCTTAAGCGGGTTTTCCCTTGAGTGTCCTAAGGATCTCACAAGAGAGTTTTTCTTCCTTACAGGTCGTGAGGACCTGCAAGTGCTGGATGTGGTCACCCTTATCCGTGTTTTACGGGGTCAGGGGTTGCTCAAGGCATCGTAGTTTAAAGACGTCGCGGTCAAGGTTAAGGACATCATAGTCCATGGATTTAAGGACTCCACAGTCCGATATTAGTTTTAAGACATCACGGTCAAGGTTAAGGACGTCATAGTCCGTGGATTTAAGGACTCCACAGTCCGATGTTAGTTTTAAGACATCACGGTCAAGATTAAGGGCGTCATAGTCCATGGGTTTAAGGACTCCACAGTCCGATATGAGTTTTAAGACATCACGGTCAAGGTTAAGGACGTCATAGTCCGTGGATTTCAGGACTCCACAGTCCGATGTTTGGTTGCAGGGACCCGTCACCTCTTTGAAGACGTTGAGGAATTACAACGCTATGTATCAAAGGAGCGAAGAGATGTACCCTTAAACCAAGGTAGAATCAGTACAGAATCAGGCTGGTTGATCGGTAGTTTTAAGACATTACGGTCGAGGTTAAGGACGTCATAGTCCATGGATTTTAAGGACTCCACAGTCCGGTATTTGCTCTGGATGCTTCACACGGGTTCACTGCCGTGCTTGGCGAGGACCAGGCTCCGCTCTGGATGCTTCACACGGGTTCACTGCCGTGCTCTGCGAGGACCAGGATCCGCTCTGGATGTTTTCCGCGGGGTCAAAGAGTGACGTTATCTGCGTTCCACGTAACCAGGAATTTTGCACTAGATGCTTCACATGGGTTCACTGCCGTGCTCGGCGAGGACTAGGCTCCGCTCTGGATGCTTCACACGGGTTCACTGCCGTGCTCTGCGAGGACCAGGATCCGCTCTGTATGTTTTCCACGGGGTCAAAGAGTGACGTTATCCGCGTTCCACGTAACCAGGAATTTTGCACTAGATGCTTCACACGGGTTCACTGCCGTGCTCGGCGAGGACTAGGCTCCGCTCTGGACGTTTTCCACGGGGTCAAAGAGTGACGTTATCCGCATTCCACGTAACCAGGAATTTTGCACTAGATGCTTCACACGGGTTCACTGCCGTGCTCGGCGAGGACTAGGCTCCGCTCTGGACGTTTTCCACGGGGTCAAAGAGTGACATTATCCGCGTTCCACGTAACCAGGAATTTTGCACTAGATGCTTCACACGGGTTCACTGCCGTGCTTGGCGAGGACTAGGCTCCGCTCTGGACGTTTTCCACGGGGTCAAAGAGTGACGTTATCCGCGTTCCACGTAACCAGGAATTTTGCACTAGATGCTTCACACGGGTTCACTGCCGTGCTCGGCAAGGACTAGGCTCCGCTCTGGACGTTTTTCACGGGGTCAAAGAGTGACGTTATCCGCGTTCCACGTAACCAGGAATTTTTCACTAGATGCTTCACACGGGTTCACTGCCGTGCTTGGCGAGGACTAGGCTCTGCTCTGGATGCTTCACACGGGTTCACTGTCATACTCTGCGAGGACCAGGATCCGCTCTGGATGTTTTCCGCGGGGTCAAAGAGTGACGTTATCCGCGTTCCACGTAACCAGGAATTTTGCACTAGATGCTTCACACGGGTTCACTGCCGTGCTCGGTGAGGACTAGGCTCCGCTCTGGATGCTTCACACGGGTTCACCGCCGTGCTCTGCGAGGACCAGGATCCGCTCTGGATGTTTTCCTCAGGGTCAAAGAGTGACGTTATCCGCGTTCCACGTAACCGGGAATTTTGTACTAGATGCTTCACACGGGTTCACTGTCGTGCTCGGCGAGGACTAGGCTCCACTCTGGACGCTTTGCACGGGGTCAAAGAGTGACGTTATCCACGTTCCACGTAACCAGGAATTTTGCTGATTGTATCCGCATTTCACGGAATGGAGGTTTGACTGTTGGTGATATGTATATCGCCGAGCCATGGAACTAGGGGTTGCCGCTGCTCCGCTTTGTTTGAAGTTGTGTCCGTCGTTACGAGATGAGTGTTGGGATGATCTCTAGGTCGCTTGCGGCCCGTCGAGATTTAGCTTCTTTCTTTGATGAAACCTGGGGGGGAAGTATGTTCACTTCTTTGTTTATGCCCTCGGATTGTATACAGGGTGTGATGGAACATCGCCTGCAGGGCATGAATTTCATTTTTATTTTATTTCTTTTTCCACGGTGCTTTGTCATTTCAGCTTTTTATATCGCGAAGGTCGCGATTGCCCCATCATTTCGGCTATTTTTCGCGGTGCCCAATCATTTCGGCTATTTATTTATTTTCTACTCGCTGCTTTTTATTGCGAGTTGCCCCATCATTTCGGCTATTTTTCATGCATACATTTTTACTTGCTGCTTTTTATTGCAAGTTGCCCCATCATTTCGGCTATTTATTTATTTTCTACTCGCTGCTTTTTATTGCGAGTTGCCCCATCATTTCGGCTATTTTTCATGCATACATTTTTACTTGCTGCTTTTTATTGCAAGTTGCCCCATCATTTCGGCTATTTCGTATGCATGCGTGGCTCGCTAGCCTTTTCGCTGCAAGCTTGGATTTTAGACACCGATTTCGACATCAGCATCGCTACAACTGGGACGTTGCCAGGAGCGAATCATCATTTGCCTCTGTTGATGTTGAACAAAGGTGGCTTAGCAAACAGGGTTAAGGATCCTGTCGACTAAGGCTTTTGACTTCATGAGCCGTAAGGGTCTCACAAAGGTATTTCTCCCTACAAGTCGTGAGGATCTTGTAGGTGTGTTTTCTCCTTAGGAATCGTGAGGATTCCTAAGTGCGTGTCCTCTTGCAAATCGTAAGGATCTTACAAAAAGGTTTTCTCTTTATAAGTCGAGAGGACTTACGGGGGTTGTTTGCCATATGAACATATCCCTAGCCACGGATGGGACTTGGTTGGGGAAATGTTTATTCGCGCCCGTGGATTGTATACAAGGGTCAGTATTGAGCCGTCTGTAGGGCAATATCGAAGGTTTTGGGGGTTGCTTAAGCACAGGTTCAGGTCTCTGTAACTTAAGGCTTTCAAATCTTATGAGCCGTGAGGGTCCCATAAGAGAGTTCTCCTTACGAGTCGTGAGGATCTCGCAAGTGTAATTTCTCCTTAGGAATCGTAAGGACTCCTAAGTGTGTTGCTCCCTTGTGAGTCGTAAGGATCTCACGCGGGTGGTTTCTCCTTACAAGTTCGTGAGGGCCCTGTAAGTGTCTTTTAACGAGGTTGCGCTCTTTCGGGTTTTCACAAACACTCGCCGGTAGCCCTGCTGTTTTTACTCACGGAGCCCTTTCGGGTTTTCATCCGTGCCCTTTTTGCTTATGGACATACCGTTTTTATTTTATTTTATTTTTTTATTTTTATATATCGGCTTTGAGGTATTGCAATCCACCGTAGTTTATTGATGTCTCGGTCAACGGCTAGTTTTGGGACATAGTGGTCCATTTTTAGTTTAAGGACGTTTCGGTCCGCCGTTAGTTTAAGGACGTCTCGGTCCGATGTTAGTTTAAGGACGTTTCGGTCCGATGTTAGTTTAAGGATGCTGGTTACTACCTAGAGTTCGGGCTTAGGAAGATAGCGAGCGGACATAATCGTCGTCATCTATCATTGACCTGAACCATGACCCGTTAAGCATAGTATTTCTTCAGGAAGCGGCCGTTCACTGGCCTGAAAGGCCTTTCACCGTGCATATCCATGAGTAGATAAGCTCCGCCCTGGTAGACCTTGTCTATGATGTACGGGCCTTCATAGTTCGGCTCGAATTTTCCCCGCTTGGCGCGATTGGGGATCATAGGTCTTCTGACAATTAGCACAAGTTCGCCTTGGCGGAACGTCCTCGGCCTGGTCAATCTTTCGTATGAGCGCGTCATCTTTGCTTTGTAAGCTTCCAGATTTTGTTGTGCTATGAGCCGGGTCTCATCAAGGGCATCAAGCTCCTCAAGCCGGAGGTGAGCATTTTCTTCGTCCGTCAGCTCGTAGTGGACCGCCACTCGTAGAGAGGGTAACTCTATCTCGAGGGGGAATATTGCTTCTGTACCAAATACCAATGCGTACGGCGTTGTGTTCGTGGCCGTTTTGAACGTAGTTCGGTATGCCCAGAGAGCCTCCTGCAGTTTCTCGTGCCAGTCGTTCTTATTTCGGGACACCGTTTTCTTTATGATTTTCGTCAGGGTCTTGTTGAAGGCCTCGACGAGACCGTTAGCTCGCGGATTATAAACCGAGGAATACCTCCAGTCTATATTATGCTGTTGCGCAAAGTGGCTGATCTTGTGACTTCTGTAGGCTGGCCCGTTATCAGAAATAATCCGCCGCGGAGTTCCAAACCGATAAATGACGTGCGTCTTGAAGAAATGAAGAATATTTTCCGCCTTCACTTCCCTTAACGGTACTGCTTCCGCCCATTTAGAGAAGTAATCAGTCGTTGCCAGGATAAAACGATGTCCCCTGGATGACGCTGGTTCGATGGGGCCGATTATGTCAGTTTCCCACATTTCGAATGGCCAGCTAGACACCGTTGGATGTAGTGGATTTGGATGTTGGTGGATAAAGTCCCCATGAATCTAGCATGAGTGGCATTGCTTCGCATACTCGAGGCAGTCCTGGATCATCGTGGGCCAATAATAACCCATTCGTTTGATCTTCAATTTCATCTTCGGGCCTGCTTGGTGAGAACCGCAGAGTCCGTCGTGAACTTCCTGAACGACCCTTTTCACTTCGACAGGTCCCAGGCATCTCAACCACAAAGAATCGAACGACCTTTTATACAGAGTATCGTTGACGAAGGCGAAAGACAGAGCTCGTTTCATGAGCTGATGTCTTGAAGACGCTTCTTCGGGCATTCGGTGGGACTTAAAGTAGTCTATGAAGACCTCCCTCCAGTCCTCAGCCTTCTCACGGTCTTTTATTTGTAGGGTTGTCTGCTCAATTGCTCCCTTCTCTTCGGATGATTCCGGAGATATTTCTGCTGGGGCAAGCACCTGACGGCTTTGCACCATGATTTTAACGTCATCGAGGTTCTCGTCAGCCAGTTCTTTAGCGAGCTTAGCTAACGCGTCTGCTTTGCTGTTTTCCGCGCGTGGTATGCTTTCCAGAGTATAGGAGGGGATTTGGATCAACAGTTGTTGCACCTTTTCACCATACTTCACCAACTCCGGTTTGCACGTTTGGTAGTCGTCGTTTACTTGGTTGACGACCAGTTGAGAATCCCCGTGTATGAGGAGGTTTTCAATTCCCATGTCGATGGCGATCTCGAGGCCTACTATCAAGGCTTCATATTCGGCTTCGTTGTTCGTCCTCGGCTCTGTCAAGGAGAAAGCGAAGCGCATTATCCCTCCTTATGGAGTTACGAAGGTGAGGCCTACCCCCGATTTGATCATTGGGGTACTTTGTTTGCGCTTCTTTACAGAGGACGGTCCATCGAAATAAAGCTCCCATCGGGTATTACCACCGTCGATCGCATCAAACGCATGTTCGTCTGGCAAATCGCAATTCAGAGGAGAACCGGCAGGTACTGGATGCTCAGCAAGGAAGTCGGCGATGGCTTGGCCTTTCACTGCCTTAAGAGGCTGATAGGTTATTGAAAACTCCATCAGGAGCATGGCCCATTTAGCGAGTCTCCCTGTCAATATGGCTTTTGACATTAGATATTTTAGGGGGTCCACCTTTGATATAAGACGGACTTCATGTGCCAATGCATAGTGCCGGAGTTTTGTTATCGCAAAGATTAACGCCAGGCAGTGTTTTTCGATAGGGGAGTAATTGCTTTCTGCCCCCAGAAGAACTCGGCTTAAATAGTAGAGCGCTCTCTCCTTCCCTTGGTCGTTTTCTTGCTCCCATAATGCACCTAAGAAACCTTCGAGGGCTGTTGTATATAAGATAAGGGGCTTTCCCTTGACTGGAGCAGCCAGCACCGGCGGGTTCTGCAGGTATTGCTTGATTTCATCTAGCGCGCTCTGGCATTTTTGGTCCCAGACGAACGGAGTTCCCTTCTTCATCAGGTGACTGTAAGGACGGCACTTGCCTGACAGGTTGGCGATAAATCACCGGATGTACGCGAGCTTCCCTTGGAGAGACCGCAGTTGTTTGAGAGTCCTTGGCGGTGGCATTTCCATGATCGTCTTGATCTTAGATGGATCTATTTCGATACCTCGGTGTCGGATGATGAATCCCAGGAATTTACCCGAGGAGACTCCGAACGCGCATTTAAGGGGATTCATCTTCAAATTATATTGCCGAAGGCGTTGAAATATGGTCTTCAGATGCTCTAAATGCTCTTCATGTGACATGCTCTTTACTACGAGGTCGTCGATATAGCACTCGACGATTTCATGTATGAGATCATCAAAGATCTTTGTCATGGCCCTCCGATAGGTGGCACCGGCTTTTTTTAATCCGAAGGGCATGACTTTGTAGCAGAATATGCCCAAAGGAGTCTGGAAAGCGGTGTGCTTCTGGTCTTCGGGATGCATCTTTATCTGATTGTACCCTGATGAACCGTCCATGAAAGAGAAAAACCTCATGAGTGGACGTGTTATCTATCATCAGCTCGGTTACCGGTACTGGGAAATCATCTTTCGGGCAGGCTTTATTGAGATCCCTGAAGTCCACGCATATGCGCACCGTCCCATTTTTCTTCATTACCGGGACGATGTTGGCGATCCAGTCAGGATATTGGACTTCTTGGATAAATCCAGAATCGATCAGCTTCTTGACTTCGGCGTTGATGCTCATCTCAAGCTCGAGCCGCATCCTTCTCGGCGCCTACTTGACTGGCTTGATATCCGGGGATATCGCTAATTTATGCACAACAATCTCTGGATCTAATCCCGGCATCTCGGAATAGTTCCACGCGAAGCATTCTCTATGCTGTAGAAGCACGTCCTTTAACACAACCATCCTTTCTTCAGATAGCAGCTCGCTGACGAATGTCGGTCGTGGATCGTTTGCCGATCCCAACTCAATCCTCTTGAGGTTATTTGCAGTAGTATGTATGCCATCTTCCAGTTCTTTCGGAGCCGGTGGAAATTCTGAGATTACCTCATTGTCATTGTTTTCGAAGCACCAAGGGAACTCATCTATGTCCTCGGGCTCTTCTTTTAATATTGTAATCATGTGACAGGTGCGAATCTGCTTCCCAGATCGATGTGGATCTGGTTCTGCTCTTGCGGCTTTGGGTTCATGCTTTTGTGGCGGCGTTACCCTCCAGCTGCTGGATAAAGCAAACCTGCTTTGCTGGTACTGGTCTTCGACCCAGTTCTTGAAGGTGAAGCAGTCTTCGATAGGGTGTCCTATGGCTCGATGATAAGAGCAATAGCCCGGATAAGAAACTTTGTTAGCTTGCTCAGGGTGCTTAGACTCCGGAAGTGTGATCATTTGATATTTTATAGCGAGCTCGAGTAACTTCTTCGTCTTGTCTCGGGGGAAGGAATATGCTCGACTCATCTTCTTTATGAGGGACAAATCCGGGCCGCACAATACCCGATCACATGACTCTCTAATCCTGCGTCGTTGTTGTCGACTCCTCTTTCTGCTTCTTGACTTACTTCTGCCTCTGTGTCGGGCCTTTTGTACAACGGATTGACAGGGAGGAGCGTCCTTGTCTTTTGCAGCCTGTTGAAACAGACGTTGTGTCCTGGCCTTCTCGTAGATGGCCATCTCGCGGTTATGGTCTTCCCGAGCTTTTTGACCTGCTTTCCTGATAAGCTTGTCCACTTGTTCTTCAAATGACGGACTCGGGACCTCGCTCGCGAGATCCAGTTTTGACGAGGGGTTAGCATTCCCCGACAGGGTATCCTCCTCCTCATCGAAGTTATATATGGCGTAGTTGCCGTGGACTCGCTCCCGTTTCCCGGATCTCACATATCCAAGCCCAAGCGTTTCCATTCTCCCGTTGGGCAATTTGCGCTGAGTCCCAGGGACATTCCAAATCCTGTTCTAGAACTGAGCTTGTCGAACAGTCTATTTTAAGGGCACTCCTTGGCGCTTCAATAGCCTCTTTAGTCCATTTGTGTAATATCCGGGCAAACGGATGGGTTGGAGCCTGTCGGGTGTAGCATCCGTGCCATGCTATATCTCTTTCTCCACTCTCGTTTCTGTGGATTGGTAGAATAGGATCACCTTTTCACCTTTTCGCCTGGGAGGGACGTAAAACGTCTGCAGGTCCTGCACATTGTAAGCTTGAAGTGCATCGAGATCCTTATAGTGTTTCCGCGGCACCATGGTGATTTGCAAACTCTGATCATCGCTAGGGGATGCTCGTATTAACGGCCGACTGGAGAACACGGCATTAACCTCATCTTCCGAGTCACTTCCGAAGATCAACATGGGGGCGGACGGTCCTGGGTTGTTGCGTCGAGACGGCCCAACGTAAACTATCTCTTCTTCTTCGGTATCGCTCCCGAAAACAGGGATGGTGGCGGCGGCTTTGTTCTCCGGCTTGCGACACTTTTCTGTATCCTCGAAGTCTGGCAAAAAGTACTTTGCATCTTCGTACTTGCGGACTTCGTTCACGGAGAATGGGTTCAGCTCACCTGTTACGGTATACTCGAAACCATCCTTAAAGTACTTCATACATTGATACTGTGTAGAAGGGATGATGTTGTACTCGTGTAACCAAGGACGACCGAGCAAGGCGTTGTAGCAGGTCTTGGCGTCAATGACATGAAACTTAATGTCCGTGACGAGCAGTCCGAAGCGTAATGTTAGTATTACAGATCCGAGAGTCCGTAATGACTGGGAGTCGAAACCGGAGATGGTAATTTTGTCACGAGCGAGGTGCTGCACGCTCATGCAGATTTCCTTCAACACCCGAACATTAAGGAGATTGACGGAGGATCCATTATCCACCAAGATCTTGCCTATCTTGATATCATGGCAGTATCCAGAGACATATAGGGGACGGTTGTAGTCACACGCCCCGAGAAGAAGGTCTTCGTCACCGAAAGTGATGTCGGCCATGTGCACTTCTTCTAGTTCATCCTTCATCCTTTCTGCGGCGAGGAAGGCTTGGAATTGCTCGGGTTCTTGTAACGCCTTGATTAATGAATCTCGCGCTTCTTTTGATAATAGGAGGGCATCGAGAATGCTGAGCTGAGAAGGTAGCTTCCTTAGGTGCGCTAGGATGCTGTAGTCCACCTTACCCTTCCTGGGAGGGTCCTTGGCAGTCAGCTCTCTCATGACTTGGTCATCTAAGGCGATATCCCCAGTGACCTTTTCCTTTCCCTTATCTTTTCTATTTGCGGGCCCGAGATTCTTTTCCGGGAGCGTGCGATTGCGCAGCTGAATGTTCTCGCAGGCCTCTGGTTCTTCCTCTTTCCCTAAGACGGACTCTTTAAAGAGAGGGCCCAAAGCCATTTCCTCATCAGAGTCGTTCCCAAAGGTGTGAACTTGTGATCCTCCGGCGTCGACCATGTAACAGCTGCCGGTAGTTCTTTTGTGCCTGTCGGTTGTACTTCTTTGCTCCTGACGAGTTCTGCGTTTCATGCGCTTAAAATGTTGCTGGTGAGCAACATATCCCTGCCACCATATCCTAAAAGCGTCGCACTCCTCCGTAGGGTGTGAAATTTTCCGATGATATGAGCACTAATTAGGGTGCCTCTCCGCCCTATCGAACGCGTTCTCTTCCGAGGGTGGTAGCTTCATCCCCACTGACATGGCTTTGGCGAACCTCTTCCTCGTCTTGTACTTGTTTTTATTCGCATCGGATGTCTTTCGATCTGGCGGGAGTGCTTCGACTCTTTCGTTTAGTCGCCTGCGCTTGGCTCCTTCCGATGCAGCCATCTCACGCTCCTGATCGGCTTTACTCTTCAAACGAATCTCGTCTAGAAAGGCGTCGATCATTTCATCTGTTGGCCATACAAGTTCTGGCTCAGGTTGTGCCCCCAGTTTCTCAGTGCCAGGAGTTTTCTCATCTTCCGAGTGGGAAATCACATGACAACTCGCCACATATCCCTCGGATTCATCCGATGAGCTCTCTCCATCATCTTCCTCCTGAAAGACGTGGTTGAGGAACTCTTGTAGCGTGACGGGAGTCCGCGCCTTTTGATTGTACTCTTCCAGCGCGTCAATCTGTTTCTGTAAATCCGTGCGCTTGTCTCCAGGCTTCACGGGCTTCTTAGATTTCTTCTTCTTTTTCTTCGAAGATTTTGATGGTTGGGTGTGAGTACTTGGGCCATCACCACCGCTCTTCGTAGTTGGACGCGGCTTCAGCATCTCTTTGATGATTTGAGGTTCAAGCGGGTTCTTCCATTCGACTGCTGGGCACACATGAAGATCACTCAGCATCCTTCTGGTTTTAGCTGATAGCACGACTTCCCATGGAGCTTCCTCAATGAAAGAACAGGTTGCCCCCGGTATGTCTGCTTTCTTAGCAGTATGCGGCTGTGGCGGGTTCACCTTCCACTTTTCGGACAGCGCAAACTTTCCCTGGAGGTATTGATCCTTAATCCATCCTTTGAAGACGAAGCAATCCTCAATTGGGTGGCTTACCGTTTGATGGTAAGGGCAATAATTGGGGTTATTCACCTCAGTGGGTTATGGCGGTCGCCTTGGATTTGGCAAGTTTATAAGTCTGTTGCGTACTACCAGCTCGAATAACCGTTTTGTCTTATCCCGCGGGAACGAGTAGGGGCGCTTCATCTTCTCATTATAATACCGACGTTTTTCTTCCAGTTGATCCGCCAGCTTTGGGGCACTAGGTTGCCGCTGAGCATTCGCGACGAAGGTTGCCTTCCCTTTACCCTTGTCACTCCGAGGCTCCGGCTTCGGGGGAGACGGTCTGTGACCCATCTGGTCCATCTGGGCCAACTTGTCGATTAAAGCCTGGAACGTGGTTGGCTTAAAGAACATCATAAACTGGGAGATGGTTGCATGAGGGTCTAGGGTTCCCACGAACATGCCCACCGCGGGCGCTTCCTCAATGCGTTGTTCGCATTTCGACCACAGCGTATAGCGTACTGGACCCACGTTTCGCCTGGTTTCACCCTGGCATTAATTAATGCTGTTATCGGAGTGCGTTCGCTGGCGCTTGCGAATCGCTGGGTGAATAGAAATTCCATTTCAGCGAACGTCTTGATGGAATCGTTTGGGAGTTCCGAATACCATTCGAACGCTGTTTCTGATAAGCTGCCCACGAACTGGCGAAGCAACAGTTTATCGTCACCGCCAGTGTTACCCCAAAGGGCCCTGAACTGGGCAACATGTTGGTGGGGATTGCCGGTCCCCTTATACACGTGGAATTTTGGTATTGTATAACCCGGCGGATATTTAATTTGGTCGTACCAGCTCGGATATGGTCGCCCCGTTTTTACGACTTGACCAGCTGCCTCAGTCGCATGATGAACCCGGATTTGCTGGGCTATATAGTTGTCCAAGTCAGCCTTAGAGATTGTCTCTTCCTTGGCCGTTGAGAGAGCCGGTGGTGGATTTGACGTTTCTCCCCTGTCGTCTTCAAGGACGATCGGAGGATCCTCAGCAGGTGGGTCCTGTTGGATCATCATTCCCACCATGTCCTGGAATAAGTGGGCTATTTGCTTTATATTGGCCGCTTGTTCCGCAGCCTCCTTATCTTTCTTTTCCAGTATCCTCCGGAGGAACTCGGCGTCGGTTTCCTGTTCTTGTTGTTGATCCGAGGACGCCTCGGGGCTTTCTTTCGGTCCAGTAAGCGCGGCTATTGCGATCATCATTTCCTGGATCTTTTGCTGTTGCTCCTGAGCCTTGGTCACCGACCGTGTAAGCGGTCTATGACCTGTGGACGCACGGCTATCTTCCTTCCCCGACGCCATGTATACGGTATGGACCATCCTGCCCCCAGCCTTAGGGCATCTGGGCTCAGCGCTTTTAGCTTTCGTTGCAGGCCCGGGGGTCCTCTCTAGCCTCTTCTTTTTATGAGCAGTGGAAGTTGAGGGGGCCGTTGAAGTGAGCACCCAGACAGCTTTTCGTGGCTTAGCCTGGTGACTGACTTCCTGTTGGATTTTCAGCTTCTTGTGCTGGCGGAAGAAATTTGGATCGATCACCGAGTCTCGGGTCTGCCGCTAGACTTTATAGATTTTGGAAGACAGCCGTTGAGGAGATTGGGGCTGTTCTGGCTTATTTCCGCGGCCTTTTTCAGCGGAGGGGGAGACCTTTTTAGTACCGCGGTAGGAGAATTCTTATGCACCTTATTTAGCATCTCAAAGCTGTTCCCAGTTGGAACAACAGCATTAACTTCTGTCGTCGGGGCTGGAGGAGTTAGCCCAGAAGGGGAGTTGCCTCCGGCCTTCCTCACTCGGTGCAATAGCGACGTCGAGCGTGTCGTGCTGATGGAGTCGGCTCGGTGAGGGTGATAGCCTCGTCTTGCCCCCTGTGTAGGTGGGGGGTCACTGCTGGTGTCAGCCTGTTAAAGACCGATGTCCTTTGGGTAGCAGGAGCAGGAGCTGGAACAGCCAATCTTGTAAAGACCGACTCTTTGGTAGGAGAAGCCGCCTTGACGACTTCAGGAGCAGGGATGGTTATCCTCTTCGGAATAATCTTCTCTGGGATTGCAAGCTTCATTGTGGGCCCAGAGGAATTTTGGCCCAGTCTGGCGAAGACCGAGGAGCTGGAGTTGGACGACCCGTTAAGAGGGGCCGCATTAGCTGTAAGCCGATCGAAGACCGACTTCTTAGGAGCTTTCGGTGTTGGCATAGGAGCAGTGAAGCTCATTGGCGGGAGCATGGTCCCGAAAAACAATCATGTGGTGGCTTGAGTGACCTGTTCCATCGGCATTGTGAACAGGGAAGCCGCCTGGGGCCCATAAGATATACCCCCAGTTGAGGCAAGACGTGGGTTGCAGCTGCATGTGGAACATTTTGAGCAGGTGAACGCCATTGATCCTTTGCTTTCTGCAGCAAACGAAACACCAAGTCTTAGTACTTCGAAACCCAAGGGCAACCATTAGCAAACCGCGATTGGTTTGCGAATCACGACACACGAAGTGTGGAGTGGAAAGAGGAAAAGGTCCCACCGGGCGTGCCAGAATCTGTTCCCCTCCGAATGGCGGCCGAGACATGACGTCTTGACTGAGATTCGGGGCAGATGCTATATGGTGCTATCCTTCCACCTTTCCGAAGATGCCAAGTTGATTTATGGCACCATGTATCGAAGGTTTAAACGGATGCGTCCGATGTAGCAGACTTCGTCAGATTCCCCCTCGCTTGAGGGATTTTTTATTGTGGGGACGCTCTTCCCTGCAAGCGCAAGCCCCTGCAGTTAATTACGCTGCCGCATTGCGGTAACCACTTTCTCCTTCTCCAGAAATTTCACTTCGTGTCGTGTGAGTTTATTTTGTGTTTGGTTGCCCGTGGATTGTATACGGAGACTGAGTTATGTCGTCGCCCGTAGGGCGTGGACTAGTCCAAATCCGTATTATCTTAGATTTGGATTTGGGGGTTGGGTTTAAGGATACGTTAGCCTCATTTGAGACTAAGATCAACTTAAACGTTTGTTAAGGATACGTTAGTCTAAATTTAGACTAAGATTAACTTAACGGAATCGTTTAGATCCAACAAGAGAGCAATTTAAGGGGCGGCCCTGTTGTTTAGTTTAGTGACATTGCGGTCAATAGGTAGTTTAAGGACATTACGGTCCATAGATAGTTTAAGGACATTACGGTCCAATGTTAGTTTTAAGATGTTGCGGTCAAGGTTAAGGACATCATAGTCCGTGGTTTTAAGGACTCCACAGTCCGATATTAGTTTTAAGACATCACGGTCAAGGTTAAGGACGTCATAGTCCGTTGTTAGTTTTAAGACATTCCGGTCAAGGTTAAGGACGTCATAGTCCGTGAGTTTAAGGACCCCACAGTCCGATGTTAGTTTTAAGACGTCCCGGTCAAGGTTAAGGACCTCATAGCCCATGGGTTTAAGGACCCCACAGTCCGTATCAATGTGTGGTCATCGGGACCCGTCACCTCTTTGAAGACGTTGAGGGATTACAATGCCAAGTATCAAAGGAGTGAAGAGATGTACCCTTGAACCAAGGTAGATTAAATAGTCTTTGGCTCAATTTGGGACCAAGACCAATCAATTATGTTATGAGCCCATTGGCCCAGTTAAGTTTGGATTGAGGACGTATGGCCATCTTGGGCTAAGTCCAATCATGTTTGGAATATTGGCTTTCTGTTGGTCCATTGAAGGAGAGGCTTTGCCTCTAGACTTAGCCAATTGAGCTGAAGCTAGTGTTAAACACTAGAGACCAACAGTGTTGAACACTGGGAATGAGATTGACAAACTGATGTTAAACGCCAAAAGATAATCAGTGTTACATACTATCAACAAGGCTTTCAAATTAGTGTTAAACACTAAAGCAGGTCGGTGTTAAGCACTGGCCAGGGAGGTTTCAAGTTAGTGTTTAAACACTAAAGCAAATCAGTGTTAAACACTGGAAAGAGAGATTCCAAATTAATGTTAATCAGCATTAAACACTGGTAACCGAAATTTAATTTAGTGTTAAACACTAAGAAATTTAGTGTTAAATACTGTAAAGAGAGTTTTTCAATTAGTGTTAAACACTAAAGCAAATCAGTGTTAAACACTGGATACAGAGGTTTCAATTTAGTGTTAAATACTAAAGCAAGAGGGGTCACGTGGTAGCACGTGAGAGCGCCCTCTCTCTCTTTATTTGTTCTGCCGAGAGTATTGAGTACTTTGGAGCATCACGTGCCGTCACGTGATGGACATTTAAGTGTTCGTCTGTTAGAGCTTCTGCCAGGGGTCACGTGGGGCACGTGAGGCGTTGCCTCAAAGTTCTTCTTTATGGATCTTTACAGGGGTCACGTGGTAGCACGCGACCCTGTTTCTTTGCCTGTTTGAAGATGTGTTTATCTTTTTAAGAATTAAATTCTTCGTGGGGTTAAACCCTAGCAATAAACTTTAGAGGAATTAAATTCCTGTTTTCTTCTGAAGGATTATATTCTTAGATAGAGTTGAACTCTAACTTGTCTTCTGTAAGAATTGAATTCCCATACATGTGAGGAATTAGGTTCTTCTAAGGGAATTAAATTCCTGTTATTTTGACAGATTTGAGTTCTTAACCAGGGTTAAACCCTGGTTCTGTTCATTTGAAGGAATTAAATTCCTATAATATAGGGTTAAACCCTAATTTTATTTTAAAGGAATTAAATTCCTACGAGAATTAAATTCTCAAACTTCCATTCCCTCCCTATGCTTTGGATCTGCATGGCAGGATCTCAACCCAATGAGAATTAAATTCTCAATTCATGGGGAGATGTGCACTTTGCAGATCCTCCACTAAAGAGAGAACTAAGTTCTTCTTTTTAATATAAGAGTTAAACTCTTTTGAGAATTAAATTCTCTTTTTTTTAAAAGCCTTCCCTTTCTTACCTAGGGTTTTCTTTTGCAGAAGATCAAATTCTTCCAAAGTCTCAAGGCTTTATCTTTTTTTTTTCTCTATCTCTCTGTATATAGATCTCTGTATATGTCTCTCTCTCTCCTCTTTTTTCCTCTCTTTTCTGGCTCCTATTTATAAGAGAAGGAGCATAATCAATTAGTTTTTTTGAACCATTCATTGAGGGATCTGATTTGTATTCATTAGAGATTTGATTTGCATTCATCATTCATTTGGACCTTTGGATTATTAGGTGAATTTTATTCACCATTGGATTTTAAATCCAAAGATATCTCTTTGTTATTTCGGTTAGATTTTAAGGGAAAATCTTTCCAAGTTCAAGATTTTTCCATAGATAGGTGATATTTAATCACCTTTAAATCTTTAATCCAATCGGTTTCAAATAATCATTCTCCTTTGGAAAGATTTGAATGCCGTTCAGAATTTAATTCTGTTAAATAGATAGGCTTTGAAAGCCGGTCACGTGTGGGCACGTGACCCCCTGGAACGAACTTTCTTCTCCCTTCTGCGCTCTATCTTCTAGCCGCTGTTCGACCGTCACGTGTCAACACGTGACCCCTGGTCACGTGTGAGTACGTGACCATTTTCTGGAGCCTTTTCTTTGATTTAATCAAGGAGCTGAGTCTACCTTTGCCGCTGCTTTTAATTGTCACGTGCCAACACGTGACTGCTGGTCACGTGGTAGCACGTGATGCCTCCTCCCTAAACTTTCCTAATTTTAAATCAGGAAACAGAGACTGATTTGACGAGCATATCGTCGACGTAAACTTCCATGTTCCTCCCGATCTGTGGCTTGAACATGCGGTTGACCAACCGTTGGTACGTAGCCCCGGCGTTCTTGAGGCCGAAGGGCATCACCTTGTAGCAGTATACCCCCCGGTCCATTGTGAATGTGGTGAGATCTTCGTCTGCCGGATTCATACTGATCTGATTGTAACCGGAGAAGGCATCCATGAAGCTCAATAGCTCGTGGCCTGCCGAGCTGTCGATGAGCTGATCTATCCAAGGTATGGGATAGTTATCTTTGGGACAGGCCTTGTTGAGGTCGGTGAAGTCGACGCACATGCGCCACTTCCCGCTTGACTTCTTGACCAGGACTACGTTTGCTAGTCACTCCGAATAGGGCACATTCTGAATGAAGTTGGCAGCGAGGAGCCGATCTACCTCGTCCTCGATAGCCCTCTATTTGACCGGGGCGAAGCTTCGCTTTTTTTGTCTGACGGTTCGGGCCGTAGGATCTACCCCGAGCTTGTGAGATATAACTTTGGGGTCGATCCCAGGCATGTCAGCAGGCGCCCAGGCAAACACGTCGGAGTTTTTTCTGAGGAAATGAACCAGGTCATCTCGTTGAGTTCCTGTCAGAAGCGACCCGATCAGAACGAGTTTTTCGTTGTCCCCTTCTACGAGGGGGACCTCTGTCAGAGGCACCACCGGGGTCCACCGGACCTCTTTTTGCTTGTCTTGAGTGTCTAGAGAGCCCTTGATGTCACCCTCACCTTCGACGTCGTCAACCGGTCTCTCCGATGAAGATGTTGCGGTGAAGTAAACCTTTGCAATTCGCTGGTCTCCATAGACCCGACCTATCTCGCCCTGGTCGAGAGGGAACTTCATTGCCAGGTGGTAGGTCAATATCTGGGCCCGGAGGGAGTTCGGCGTGGGGCGGCCGAGGAGGATGTTGTAGGCTGATGGAATTTTCGCTACGATGAATTCCACCGGCACTGTCCACGTACGGCCGGCCTCCCCGACGTTGAACTGCAGGGTGATCATCCCTTCCGCCGGGATGGAGTGGTTGGTGAATCCTGAAAGGACGTGGAAGGTCGGCCTCAAGTCTGCCACGATGAGCCCCATGCGCAGAAAGCAGTCGTGGAAGTGAATGTCTGCCGAGCTTCCCGAGTCGACCAGGATCCTGTGCACCTCGTATTGATGGACCAGGGTCGTAATCACTAGGGGGTCATTGTGGGGCAGGGATATGCCGTGAAAGCCCCCGTCGTCAAAAGTGATCGGCTTGGTCTCCCTGACCTTCTTCCTAGGATGGCTGTCGGCTTCCGGGACAGGCGTGGGGTGCTGAGGCCGAGTCTCGTAGGTACTTGACGTACCCTCCGCCGCCATGACCATGATTTTTGACGAGCCTCGGTTCTTTTCGGTGAGGTTCCTCACGCCCCCCAGTAGGGTTGTTTTTGAGCTGCCGGGGAGAGTCTCGCGTGCGGGACCCCGTCGAGGGAAGGGGTGCAGGTCATGCCTGCGAACAGACGAGCTGACCGCCACCGCCTCGGGAGGGACAAGGGTGCGACGAAACTCTCTGGTGTAAGATCTTGGGGCAATACGAAGCGGTGTCCACCGGGTTATTGAACACG
Organism: Agapanthus africanus; assembly: GCA_030015575.1. Lineage (NCBI taxonomy): Eukaryota > Viridiplantae > Streptophyta > Magnoliopsida > Asparagales > Amaryllidaceae > Agapanthus > Agapanthus africanus. Next base: position 855,479,206 of record JASDDO010000022.1, on the reverse strand, counting down.
TCGGCTCGGGAGGCCTGCGGCTGTTGGAAACGGGGAGGTGACGATCGACCGTGCCTGCACGAGCGGAGCCTTCTCTCCCTCGGTAGGGGTCCTGGTCCCGAGGCGGGGGACCGGAGACCTGGGGATCTTTCCTTGCCGTCTGGACGTGGATGAGCGCCTCCACGACAGACGCGAGTCGGTCTATTCGGCCGGAAAGGGCGTTGATGGCATTCGACAAAAGAGATTCTTCTGCGCCTTCGTTGAGGGGGAGGCGGCGGCTGGTGCTGGGGTCGTCGTGATGATCGCTCGCCATTAGATTAAGATTGGAAGATGAATTTTGTTTTTGTGAAATCAAGTTTCCCACAGACGGCGCTAGCTGACGTAGGGTGGATCCGCGCGTCAAGATATTACCTTCCGTTGGTCTGCTGATGGCGGCGATGGACGGCTGAAATTTGATCTGGAGGCTGGCTCCTGAAGCGTGTGGATCTCAATGGGTTTGAGGTTGTTTGCTCCGAGCTACCTGGAAGGAAGTCCCGGGGTGGTTGTACCACCGAAGACCCACCGACGGTCAAGTTAGAGAGGAAATCCGAGCAGAGTAACTGCTTAGTGGAGTAAAAATGGCTTCCTTGGACCGTCTGAAGAAGGGGTTTATATAGCGGTGGTAGCAGACAGGGCAGGCACGAGAATCACGCCGGCCGTTAGGCTCCCGATGTCACGCCCGCGTGATGAGCGGGATCTCCCATTAATGGCGAGACAGGCTCGTTAATGGGGGATCGTGATGACGTGGAACGTGGGATGTGGCCGGCGCGAATCTCGCGCATGGCGAGATTCGCGGGATGGCGGTTGCGCCTGTGAGCGGTGTCGTTGGTCGGTCGATGAGACCGAGGAAGATGACCTCGGCGGGAGAGCTCGCGGATGAGCGGGAGAGCCGAGGTATCTTGGTTCTACTCGAGCCCGGAGGCGAGCTGAGAGGGCCGAGGAGGCCCGGGCCTGTGATAGCTCGGAGACGAGCTGTGAGGCCGATGAGGTCAATTGTGCTGGGGGCTCGGAGGTGAGCCAGCGTTTGTTCGTGGGACGGGCACAGGAGTGGCTGGTCGGTCACTATAGGTCCTTTCTTGTGAGCTTTGGGACACGCCATCTGCCACGTATCATGATCTGGGAGATCACAGATATTGAGCATCATCAAACTATCTCCTCTTACATTTCCTACCTCTCATCACCACCATCAACGATTATCCTTCTGTCCTCTTCACTCTCTGCCAACAACAAAGTGCTCCATTCAGTCCTTTGCTTTTAAAGTCTCACAGTCGATTCTTTTATCAAAAACCAAAGGAGCTTAATCATACGGTGTAGCCTTTTCTCCAGGATAAAAGATTCCAAAGGAGTGCATTTTGAAGGAAAAACATAACTTACACTATAACATGTTTATGCAGAGATATGCAGTGATAAGAAGTAAACTGAATCGACAACAACAACAGAGCTTTTTATCCCAAGCATAGGGGTAGCTACACGAACCAACACGAGATTCACGCCGGGTCCAGTACATGAATGCTCCGTCGTCACTCACTCCTATCGATAGCATTACAAAAATTTCTTTTATATACCCAATGAATGTGTCTTCCATGAATCTGCTTGAAGTTGCTCGAAAAATGGAACAGATTTTGCTCTCCGTACGGATGCATTTGCTTCCAGAATGATTTCCCTAAGGGGCTGTTTGGTTGCAAGATTGTAAAGTTTGGATTGTGGAATCCTTAGAAAAAATTCTGGATTCATGAATTTTGTGTTTGGTTGCAAGATTTGGATTTGTAGAATTCCTTTGTTTTTTGTTTTTTGTGCGAGTCCCACTCCAAAACCATGATCCAAGAATCTTAGAAAAAAAGAGAGGATTTAGCTTTGATTTGCATTGTTCATTGTACTTGTTTGGTGGGTCCCGTGTGCTTTTATGCATAAAAAAATCATCTCTTTATCTCTTTCTTTAATCTTCAAATCCAAATCCCACTTTCTTTTTTACAACCAAACAAGATTACAAGAATCTACAAATCCAAAATTAGAAATACAATACCAATTAAACACAGCAATCCAAAATTTTCCAATTGAACTGTTTGGGAAACCAAATTTCACGCAACCAAACAGCCCTAATATGTCAGGGGAAGCAAATAGATAAAGCATTACACGGTTGTAATTACCTTGACCCTCAATCCTGGGCCCACATTTAATGTTAGGTGCAGAACGGGTGAAGACTAACTCAGGTCTCGAAAACTAATTTCATTTTTTCGAGCGTCGTTTAGTGACCTCAGCTCCGATAACATCGAAGAGGTTTCTATCTCTGTCGATCTCGCAGAACTCATTTTTACTGATAACTCCGTTAAATTTCCCAATTTTTTCTTCAAGAATTCCCCCCCAAAAGAGCATAGAATTGGAGCTCAAAGCAGCAGCATCATGGCGATGACTCTCTCGAATCCCCTAATCACCGCCACTGATCTCCGGCTCCGATCAGTTTCTGGTACCTCTTTATTCTGTTTTGATTCATTTAAATTTGTCCAATTTAACCGTGTCTTAGTTTACTCGGTTGGTAATTGGTCGATCTAATTGATCAATTTTTTGAAACTTTAGTTTTTAGGGTTTCCAAAATTTTATAATCTAGTTCGGGTTAATTTTTAGATGACCCCCTTCATCAATAGATTTGATTTGCTGGAAATTTTGAAAAGTTAGTTCTTTTAACACCAGATGTGAGCGAAAAATTTGCGGCAAGCTTTGGGCATGGTTTATTATTTTGAAATTATACTTTGGTGGGTTTTTTTTTGAATTATTATAATTTTAAAATTAAATTATAAAAATAGGGGGGGGGGAATTTTATTTATGAGAATAGGGTGGTTTCAAACCACCCCCGGCCCACCCCCACCCCCAGTATGTATAGGGGGCGGGTTCCCAGAACCCGCCCTCTATAGTTTTCTATAGAGGGCGGGTTCGGGGAACCCGCCCCCTATACAAATGTATAGGGGGCGGGTTCCCAGAACCCGCCCTCTATAGAAAACTATAGACGGCGGGTTCTGGGAACCCGCCCCTTTTTTTATAATTAAATTAATTTTTAATTTTAATTATTAACGTTTATAATTATAATATTATTATAATTATAATTATAATTATAATTCTTAAAAATAAAATAAAATTAAATAGACAAAAAAAATATTTAAATTAAATAATAAAATTTCACTATATCAAATTTTTTTTTACAGAATGAATCCGTCAAAATTTACAATGCCAAAAAATCCTATCTATTTGTAAAATGTAAATGCTATTTTTTTCCTTTCCCTTTTCCTTTATGAAATCCGAGAAGGCTTGACATAAGCCTATGCCTCCTGGGATGACTGGAGGAACCACCTGTTTCTTGGATAGATGGCGGTGGCGGCGTCGGCGTCTGCTCTGCTGCTTCGGGTTCGGGTTCTGTTTCAGCTTCGTCTTGGACAGGCTGTTGATCCACAAATCCTGAACCTGAATGTGGGACAGGTGTTGGATATGTGTTGCTTCCCAACAAATTTGCGTAGGACGCTAAATCCGAAGCCCAACTGGACAGTTGTAGCGAAGAACCTGTCCCGGTTTCATGCGACTGATTTTGCACAAAACCTTGGTCCCATGGCTGCGCAAATCCTGACCCCAAGGGTGCTGTTGTTGCGCAAAACCTAACCCCCAAGACGGCTGCTCTGCAAAACCTGATCCCCAAGACTGTTGTTGTTGCGCCTGTCCGGTATGCCAGGGTTGCTGTTGACGGTATGGTGATCCAAACCACCGATCCTGCTGCGCTGGATCTCCTTGATGCTGCGGCTCTGGTGCCGGGAAATACTGCGGCCGCGGTGCCGGCTGATACTGCGGCTCCGGTGCCGGCTGATACTGCGGCTCCGGTGCCGGCGATAAATGTTGAGAAATACCATATAAACCAAGTACACCACCAATAAATTGGTCGACATTTGAAAATTGAGCCTGAGATGTCGGACCAGCATCAGTCGGGTATGGTTCCTGCACCATTGTTTGTACGAGATGCAACCCACGAGCCTGTCGTTACATTAAAAATAAGAAATAAGTATTGACTCATACCGCCGGATGTTAAAAAGTAATATGATATAAAGAGGGCGGCTTACCAAATCTCGTTCCATGTGGCCTTTAGGCTCGTACCGCGAGATGTTTGGGAAGTTTTTGGGAGGAGCAGAAAGATATCTTATGGTGACACGCTTATACCACTGTAGATATACTTTGGTAGCGTCGGTAGCTGTGTGGTCACCTATTTGCTGTAAGGCAATACTATGCTGTCTATCCGCCCATCTCAGCAAATACTGATGATGATGCTCCCTCCAATCACGCTCCGTATTTCCTCCTCGCATGTCTCCCTCTACTGTCATAGGCGAAGGCGGCGGGACAGGAATATGTTGCAATCTATCAAACTGCCGCAATACCCTATCTGGGAGGTGCATAACAACGACATTGATGCAGAGGAGTGAGCATCGAGCCCGCCAAACCGGCTCTCCTTCGAGACAGATGCCGGATAAGTTTTCTAGACGATCTGCTGTATAAGGCGTCCACAGAAACTGCGCAAATAACATAGTAAAAAAATTGTGATTTAGGTATTTTCAAAATTGTAAAACAAATTAAATTACCTAAATTATGATTACCTGAGCCGCCTCCATGCGATCCAACTCATCTCTATAGTACCTAAGCACTCGACGAGGAGCCTTATACGCTTTCTTCCCATTCCATCAGCAGCCGAGCGGCTTTCCGGGGTTATCCAAGCCAGTTATTTTAATATTCTCTGGTCTTCCTATATACATATGCTCCCACGACCAGATGTAGAAATAAAGTTTTAGATTATAAGAGAGAAATCCAATATTGCAAAATTCTAGCTGTGAAAAATAAAGAATTTACCTGAAGTAATGTACTGCATCCACAAATTTTATTCTTCGTAGGAGCACATGCTTTATCGAGTTCCTTATAAAGAAAGGCCAGGACCCCTGCTCCCCAAGCATATTGGCCACAGACATCAAAATCCGCTAGGAAGCCAAGATATAACGGATGGACATGCGTTGCTGATTGGTCCGGCATCAACCAAGAACCGATCATGTACAGAATGTAGGCACGTGCATGTCTATCCAAAACTTCATCGGTGGCTTCATCAGGGACATTACTAAATGTATTTCTTAACCAATTCAAATTGATTTTATATCCCTTACTGTGGCCTCCTGGTCCCTGATATTAGCATTTTTTTAAATATTAAAGCTAGAAATAATGTAAAACATAAAATAGGTACACTAAATAGGGAAAGCAGAATAAAATTGTTTACCTGTCCGAGAGCAGACTCGGCATATGTATCCCAGTATGGGTGGTCGGTATCTGGATCAACAATTTTTCCTCCGACCAACCCAAGCCCATTGACCCGTAAACCGAGTGAGAGGCCAATATCCTGGAGTGTGATTGTGGCCTCACCCCATCTTAGATGAAAGGTGTGTGTCTCTTTTCTCCAACGTTCGACCAGAGAGGTGACGAGGGCGTGGTCGATTTGGATATGCCGAATCAACGACGCTTCATAAAATCCGGCCCGTCTAAGCCGATGGTTTATTCGTTGGTCGCTAACTACCCATTTGTCTGAGCTATGCGTGACGACGGTGAGATTATCTCCATCCTGCAAAATTAAATTATGTTATTTTCAACTATTAGAATAAAATGAAAGGTGTAATTAAAAAAAATTAACTAAGTTTAGAATATTTCCTCCCCGTGTAATATATTGAACGATCTGTGTTCGTGTTGATGCACAAGCAGAGATTTGTCGAGTGGTTGATTCTCCATTGAAATGTACTGGAGCAGAGATTTGTCGAGTGTTTTATGAAAGTTAGAAAGTGTGAAAGAAAGTGGGGTTGATGAAAGTGTGGATGCGGCTTTTATAGAGGGTGAACGGGTTCGAGGAACCCGCTACAGTCTTTGTTCTCAAAGAGGGCGGGTTCTCTCTTCAATAATTCGTCAAATCAATTACTAATTAATGAAGAGGGCGGGATCCTGGAACCCGCCCTCTTCATTAATTACAGAGAGCGTTCTTATTCACAAAGAAGAGGGCGGGTTCTAGGAACCCGCCCTCTTCATTAATTAGTGAGAGGTCACATCAGTACTATTTAAGTACTATTTGTACCTTTTCACAACGTTGAACTTTGTCACTTTTGATTTGAATTATTATTTATAAATTATAAATAATATTCATATGTTGTCACATCAATAATATTCAGATGTCACATCAATTTCAGAAAGTAAGAGGGCGGGTTCCTGAAACCCGCCCTCTTCATTAATTTTGTTTGTTTATATTGTCTTGTCAAATCAATGTAGGTGTAAGTAAGTGTGCAGAAGTAACGTGTGTGCAGAAGTAACGTTGAGGGCGGGTTCCAGGAACCCGTCCTCTTCATTAATTTTGTTTTTTTATATTGTTTTGTCAAATCAATGTAGGTGTAAGTAAGTGTGCAGAAGTAACGTGTGTGCAGAAATAACGTTGAGGGCGGGTTCCAGGAACCCGCCCTCTTCATTAATTTTGTTTTTTTATATTGTCTTGTCAAATCTGCAGAACATCATATTGAAGAGGGCGGGTTCTTGGAACCCGCTCTCTTCAATATCTTGCCAAAACCCGCCCCCTATACAAATGTTAATAATTATAAACGTTAATAATTAAAATTAAAAATTAATTTAATTAAAAAAAAGGAGGCGGGTTCCCAGAACCCGCCCCCTATACTGGGGGTGGGGGTGGGCCAGGGGGGGTGGTTTGAAACCACCCTATTCTCATAAATAAAATTCCCCCTATTTTTATAATTTAATTTTAAAATTATAATAATTCAAAAAATAACGGGTTTTGACAAGATATTGAAGAGAACCCGCCCTCTTCAATATGATGTTCTGCAGATTTGACAAGACAATATAAAAAAACAAAATTAATGAAGAGGGCGGGTTCCTGGAACCCGCCCTCAACGTTATTTCTGCACACGTTACTTCTGCACACTTACTTACACCTATATTGATTTGACAAGACAATATAAAAAAACAAAATTAATGAAGAGGGCGGGTTCCAGGAACCCGCCCTCAACGTTACTTCTGCACACACGTTACTTCTGCACACTTACTTACACCTACATTGATTTGACAAGACAATATAAACAAACAAAATTAACGAAGAGGGCGGGTTTCAGGAACCCGCCCTCTTACTTTCTGAAATTGATGTGACATCTGAATATTATTGATGTGACAACATATGAATATTATTTATAATTTATAAATAATAATTCAAATCAAAAGTGACAAAGTTCAACGTTGTGAAAAGGTACAAATAGTACTTAAATAGTACTGATGTGACCTCTCACTAATTAATGAAGAGGGCGGGTTCCTAGAACCCGCCCTCTTCTTTGTGAATAAGAACGCTCTCTGTAATTAATGAAGAGGGCGGGTTCCAGGATCCCGCCCTCTTCATTAATTAGTAATTGATTTGACGAATTATTGAAGAGGGCGGGTTCCTGGAACCCGCCCTCTTTGAGAACAAAGACTGTAGCGGGTTCCTCGAACCCGTTCACCCTCTATAAAAGCCGCATCCACACTTTCATCAACCCCACTTTCTTTCACACTTTCTAACTTTCATAAAACTCTCGACAAACACTGCTCCAGTACATTTCAATGGAGAATCAACCACTCGACAAATCTCTGCTTGTGCATCAACACGAACACAGATCGTTCAATATATTACACGGGGAGGAAATATTCTAAACTTAGTTAATTTTTTTTAATTACACCTTTCATTTTATTCTAATAGTTGAAAATAACATAATTTAATTTTGCAGGATGGAGATAATCTCACCGTCGTCACGCATAGCTCAGACAAATGGGTAGTTAGCGACCAACGAATAAACTATCGGCTTAGACGGGCCGGATTTTATGAAGCGTCGTTGATTCGGCATATCCAAATCGACCACGCCCTCGTCACCTCTCTGGTCGAACGTTGGAGAAAAGAGACTCACACCTTTCATCTAAGATGGGGTGAGGCCACAATCACACTCCAGGATATTGGCCTCTCACTCGGTTTACGGGTCAATGGGCTTGGGTTGGTCGGAGGAAAAATTGTTGGTCCAGATACCGACCATCCATACTGGGATACATATGCCGAGTCTGCTCTCGGATAGGTAAACAATTTCATTCTGCTTTCCCTATTTAGTGTACCTATTTTATGTTTTACATTATTTCTAGATTTAATATTTAAAAAAATGCTAATATCAGGCACCAGGAGGCCACAGTAAGGGGTATAAAATCAATTTGAACTGTTTAAGAAATACATTTAGTAATATCCCTGATGAAGCCACCGATGAAGTTTTGGATAGACATGCACGTGCCTACATTCTGTACATGATCGGTTCTTGGTTGATGCCGGACCAATCAGCAACGCATGTCCATCCGTTATATCTTGGCTTCCTAGCGGATTTTGATGTCTGTGGCCAATATGCTTGGGGAGCAGGGGTCCTGGCCTTTCTTTATAAGGAACTCGATAAAGCATGTGCTCCTACGAAGAATAAAATTTGTGGATGCAGTATATTACTTCATGTAAATTCTTTATTTTTCACAGCTAGAATTTTTCAATATTGGATTTCTCTCTTATAATCTAAAACTTTATTTCTAGATCTGGTCGTGGGAGCATATGTATATAGGAAGACCAGAGAATATTAAAATAACTGGCTTGGATAACCCCGGAAAGCCGCTCGGCTGCTGGTGGAATGGGAAGAAAGCGTATAAGGCTCCTCGTCGAGTGCTTAGGTATTATAGAGATGAGTTGGATCGCATGGAGGCGGCTCAGGTAATCATAATTTAGGTAATTTAATTTGTTTTACAATTTTGAAAATACCTAAATCACAATTTTTTTACTATGTTATTTGCGCAGTTTCTGTGGACGCCTTATACAGCAGATCGTCTAGAAAACTTACCCGGCATCTGTCTCGAAGAAGAGCCGGTTTGGCGGGCTCGATGCCCACTCTTCTGCATCAATGTCGTTGTTATGCACCTCCCAGATAGGGTATTGCGGCAGTTTGATAGATTGCAACATATTCCTGTCCCGCCGCCTTCGCCTATGACAGTAGAGGGAGACATGCGAGGAGGAAATACGGAGCGTGATTGGAGGGAGCATCATCATCAGTATTTGCTGAGATGGGCGGATAGGCAGCATAGTATTGCCTTACAGCAAATAGGTGACCACACAGCTACCGACGCTACCAAAGTATATCTACAGTGGTATAAGCGTGTCACCATAAGATATCTTTCTGCTCCTCCCAAAAACTTCCCAAACATCTCGCGGTACGAGCCTAGAGGCCACATGGAACGAGATTTGGTAAGCCGCCCTCTTTATATCATATTACTTTTTAACATCCGACGGTATGAGTCAATACTTATTTCTTATTTCTAATGTAACGACAGGCTCGTGGGTTGCATCTCGTACAAACAATGGTGCAGGAACCATACCCGACTGATGCTGGTCCGGCATCTCAGGCTCAATTTTCAAATGTCGACCAATTTATTGGTGGTGTACTTGGTTCATATGGTATTTCTCAACATTTATCACCGGCACCGGAGCCGCAGTATCAGCCGGCACCGGAGCCGCAGTATGAACCGGCACCGCAGCCGCAGTATTTCCCGGCACCAGAGCCGCAGCATCAAGGAGATCCAGCGCAGCAGGATCGGTGGTTTGGATCACCATACCGTCAACAGCAACCCTGGCATACCGGACAGGCGCAACAACAACAGTCTTGGGGATCAGGTTTTGCAGAACAGCCGTCTTGGGGGTTAGGTTTTGCGCAACAACAGCACCCTTGGGGGTCAGGATTTGCGCAGCCATGGGACCAAGGTTTTGTGCAAAATCAGCCGCATGAAACCGGGACAGGTTCTTCGCTACAACTGCCCAGTTGGGCTTCGGATTTAGCGTCCTACGCAAATTTGTTGGGAAGCAACACATATCCGACACCTGTCCCACATTCAGGTTCAGGATTTGTGGATCAACAGCGTGTCCAAGACGTTGCTGAAGACGAAGCTGAAACAGAACCCGAAGCAGCAGAGCAGACGCCGACGCCGCCGCCGCCATCTATCCAAGAAACAGGTGGTTCCTCCAGTCATCCCAGGAGGTATAGGCTTATGTCAAGCCTTCTCGGATTTCATAAAGGAAAAGGGAAAGGAAAAAAATAGCATTTACATTTTACAAATAGATAGGATTTTTTGGCATTGTAAATTTTGACGGATTCATTCTGTAAAAAAAAATTTGATATAGTGAAATTTTATTATTTAATTTAAATATTTTTTTTGTCTATTTAATTTTATTTTATTTTTAAGAATTATAATTATAATTATAATTATAATAATAATAATATTATAATTATAAACGTTAATAATTAAAATTAAAAATTAATTTAATTAAAAAAAAAGGGGCGGGTTCTGGGAACCCGCCCCCTATACTGGGGGTGGGGGTGGGCCAGCGGTGGTTTGAAACCACCCTATTCTCATAAATAAAATTTCCCCCCTATTTTTATAATTTAATTTTAAAATTATAATAATTCAAAAAAAAAAACCCTACTTTGGTTTCATGCAAATGGATTAGTAGAGGCATCTTATTTTCTTTAATTTTACATGCAGATGTTTATTTGTAAGTTTTATTTCATGCCGCCTCCTTTTTCCCTCACTGTGTTCTTAAGGTTCTTTCTTGAAGCCATTGGACCCACAATTTCTTATAAGTGTTGGTTCGAGGAACTTGTCCATGCAGCCGATTCGCCAGAGAGGATTAGATGTTACGACACCTAAAAGAGGTCTTTCTGTCCGAGCTGCCTACAGGTACTTGAATAACTCTATCTGTGGTTATTGTTTGGCACCTTGTTCATCAATTTCTGTAATTTATTATTTTTTGAGAATTTGTGAAGATTCTGCGATTAGTGCATGAGCAAATATGCGCAATCAAAGAAAGTAAGGAACCACAGCTTATAATAGAGGAAGATGCATTCAAATCACCTGTATGACAACGTCCAAGAATTGTTGAGAAACATCTAAATCACCTTATATGACAAAACATCCATATCGATGATTAACAGTATTATAATGTTTCATATGAACAATAAGCCACTCAAGAACATAATGGGGCAGACTAAGTTCCTTTATATAGAATAATGGCCAATTATAAAAATTACAAATGCCCAAATCTAAATATTCACAAAGCAGATCCTCAACAATTAAATAACCAATAAACTAATAAACGGAAGACTCAACTAGGCGTATTAAGCTAACTAATTGAAAAATGATGTACAATGTGATTTGAATTAGGATTTTCTCTTCCTCTCGTAAACTTATAATTTCAAGAATATTTTAAAAATGGCTAGAGAAAAATACTTGAAACTCAAATTATATTTTGCCATCGCAATTGCAGATACAATTTTTTTTACGAAGAATTCAATATCTTTATAAAATTTCTATTTACCATTTTCTATCATTGGATTAGATTATGGCATTGATTTCGTTTAATTATGATTTCAAACTCTATGTTTTATGGTTTATTATTAGTTAGACATTTTGAGCAATCATATCGAAAACAATGCATGCAAAAGAGAGGAAAATGGGTTCAAGAAGCTAAGATACCCCGGTTCACCCAAAATACGAAACCTACAAATGAAGAAACGATAACAATGATTGATTAATGCAGCAATCGGTTTATTGCCCGTTCCGCATTGGTCTTGTTAATTTTTAAAACAAGGATCCAAGGGCCTTTGTCTTTCTTTTTTGGTGGGATTGGTTTTCACGAGGCATGGCTTGGGATGGGGCAGAAATTCAAGGGAGGGAGAGTTGGTTGTAAGGTTTTGATCTTGGTCGGTGCTTAGAGAGCCGCGAGAGCTGCGAGGTTAACATTTTAAGCGAGATGAAAGGGTTTTGGTTATTAAGAAAGATCATGAGAAGTGTAAAGAGAGGACAAGCAATGAGGAACCCCCCCTCCTTTCTTCCCATCAATCCAACTACAACTAAAGTCATATCACTTGCTTATGAGGAAATTCCTCCTACGCCAGCTGGTGTCATATTTACTCTTTTGGAAGAAGAGATCACATTGGGGCTTTTTGCTGTTCCCATTTAGTTCTCTATCTAGAGGCTTTAGGGAAGAGACACCACTAACTCATGAGGAAACTCTATTTAAGTTATCCTGATTCCGCGCTCTATATTTTTTTTATGGATACATGTATGGTTAAGTAGATAGACATGTATATTAGTGTTGTCAAGACATAGAGGCGCATGTGCAAGGCACAACGGTGTAATGCGCCTGAGTATGTGAGGCACATAAGTTTTTTTTAATATTGTTTAATATTTTAATTTAGCATTGCTTGTACCTAATAGATATCAAATATGCATGCATATAGGAGAATATAAATCACATAGTAAATAGATACTAAGGCATATACACTAAGGCATAAAGAAATTATGCATCTATTGAGATGAGAGCAAATAAAAATGATTTGATCTTGGGCCTCATAAAAGAAAGAAAAGAAGGGGGAGCATAGAATAAAAGGTAGAAGAGCTATACTTCAATATTATGTTTTGGGTTGCTTTCGGGTTACTAGTCGACGAACTTAGGAACCGAGAATATGGAGAAGCCGTCCCGTGACGAACTCAGGAGCCACGGCCGAAGCACCAACGAACACGTAAAGCCCTAGTCGAAGGCTTGAAGTGAACTGGAGAAACCCTAGCTGAGCGCCCACGAACTCGAGGAGCAGCGAATGACTTCTATGCTCTCGGGCTGTCTTAGGTTTAAGTTTTGGGTTCAGGTTATCAGGTTAATAAACCTAATAGTAAAACCTATTCGACCTAATACCCGGAATTAGGCTAATTGGGTCGACGCGTGCGCCTCATGCAAGGTGCATGCATGGTGCGCCTAAGCACGCGCCTCTCCTCTCCTCCGAGCAGCGCCTCGAAGCTTCGTGAGGCGCATTTTACATCCCGATTGCGCCTAAGGCGCATTGCCTTGCCCGCCTTTGACAGCAATGATGTACATATAAAGAGTAGTGTTCGTCTTATGTGCACACACGTGTTCCTATGATAACACGCGTGCTATATATATTTGTGCTTGTGTATACACACACAATCTTACACAGATGCACATTCAATATATATTAAGTGTGACCTAATTTAGCACCTGACCTGGGAACACAGACCATCTGCTCCCCTCTACTCCTTTCTCTAGCGATGTTGAGTGGCACAATAATTGGTATCCGTTTTTCCTTTCTAAATCATTTCCAAAGTACTGATCACTATATAATGTTGGGTGACTTGCATTTTTTATACCACACGATTCTTCTATCCTATTTCTCGTCATCTTACTGTATTTATACTATATATTATTTGAGGGAATTTATTTAATATGGAATGGTTTGTAAATCGATATACACTGGCTTTATTAGATAGAGGACTCATATTTCTATTATCAGTGAAGGATTGATAAAGGATATTATGATCAAAGAGTTAATCAATGAATTTGTCCGTTTAATCACTATAATGGTTTAGTGCATTACCAATCTTGACTACCAATCTTGATATTGTTGTTTATAGTGACATTAAAAAAAATATCTTTATTTACATAGTTATTTTGCCATATATACAATGAATATATTGGAATATATTATTGCACTCCATGCATGTGTGTGAAAACAAATGTACACATACTTTATATTCATTCTATTGAATCCCATACCTTCTCCAATCAACTTTACTAAAGGGGGAAATAGGAGGAAGATTTCTCTAAGAAATATACTATTAGTTTTTCTTGGTTAAAATATAAGCTAAGTTAATAACTAGTCAGAAATCGTATTGGTTTCTGTGATAGTATTGGAACGTTTTATAAATTTTAGTTTTACAGACACGAGACATGCTTATCTCTCACTCTGGTGCTGTTACTTGCCTTGTGCTACCTCTTTATATTTACTTCTTTTTTTAATCTTTCTTTAATCGTGTTTTAGCACATTGTACACTTTCCTCTTTATGTCGGAAGCATATAAATGATATGTAATAATAATATCTCTCATTTCCTTCCTGCTTTTATGCAACTGTTGCAGTGATGGTGGAAAGCCAAGCAGTGCCGGTATCTTTATTGGGGGGTTTGTCCTGGGAGGAATAATAGTGGGGACACTTGGTTGTGTATATGCACCTCAGGTACAATTGTATAGTTCATATCGCTATGCTACAGAATATTTCTTGATCTGGTATCATGTTTGATAGCCAACCAGTATGTAATTTGTTGGACTAGAAACCTTTCTGGTCTAAAGAAGGGATGAGACAGAAGTATGATTTTGAAACTCAGCTGATCCCTATCCAAGATGGCAAATATGAATGTTTGAGAACCGAGACTTAGATGGTTCTGAGATGTCAAATTCAATTTATTTCATATACTTTTTAAACTGATCTCATGATATGAGTAAAATGAAAATTAGCTTAATGGAATACCATATATTTTTAGTAAATTGTTCGTTGCAAAATGCCAAAATCATATTGAGGATGATGGCATTTTTTTATGCATTGCTACTTTCCTAACATGACAATTTTCTTGCAATAAATATCAAAATTAATTCTCGTTAGTTATACTATTTATTTATATGAAATTTTGTTAACTTTTATTCACTAGAAACTAATCTAGACACTATTAATTTCTAAAAATGTGAGGAAAGAGGCCTTTGGAGGGAATTTCCTCCTATAGCGTCAAAAAAAATCAATCATCCATTATTTTATTTGACGATCGGCACCCATCTTCTTCATCCTTATCATCTAAGATGTGGATACACCAAATTTTATTTGATTCTACCATTTTTTCACCGTTGACTTAGCTATGTAAAAAGTTCTATTGTCTGTAAACCGTTAATTTTGCAGCTGCTAAATCAACGGTGAAAAGTGGTAGAATTACATGAAATTTGGTGTATCCACATCATAGATGATAAAGATGAACATGATGGGTGCTGATCGTTGGAAAAGATTAATGGAGGTATTTTTTGACGTCATATGAGGAAATTCCCTCCTATGGCATCTTTCCACCATTATTCTCGTATAGTTATTATTACTATATTTTTAGCAATCATTGTAGACATAATTTTAACCACAAATATGTCAAATTGTTTAAAGTTGTTTTCTATTTATTAGAACATTATACTAATTCTAAACATTCCGATAGTCAAATGACAAAATGTGATATTCCGATTCGAAACGACAGATAGAGCCGAGATGGCCATTTTTGATCACAAAAACCATGCGCTATTGATACTGAGATGTTAAACCTTGGACATAAGCTAAATATGGGTATTACTTATTGGATGGGTTAATCAATTACTGAGCATTGAATATGGGATGCTCTCTGTGTGTGTGTGTGTGTGAGAGAGA
Source organism: Agapanthus africanus (assembly GCA_030015575.1). Classification (NCBI taxonomy): domain Eukaryota; kingdom Viridiplantae; phylum Streptophyta; class Magnoliopsida; order Asparagales; family Amaryllidaceae; genus Agapanthus; species Agapanthus africanus. The sequence continues at coordinate 855,463,795 of JASDDO010000022.1, read as the reverse complement.
GAGAGAGAGAGAGAGAGAGAGAGACAAAAGCTAAATATGAGTATTGATTATTGGATGAGTTAAGCAATTGCTGAGTGCAACTGTCGGTTACATTTACTTATTCTTGGTTTCTACAATTACCACTACCACTTTCTGCTTGAAACCATACTCTGATTTCAGATCAGCAGAGCATTGGCTGGAACCGACAAAAAGGATTTGATGAGGAAGCTACCGAAGTTTATATATGATGAGGAAAAGGCTTTGGAGGTGATCCTTTTATTTTTTATGAACATAAGTTGACAACCAACTTTGAAGTTAGAACTGTAACATTCTTTTATACACCAAATGTGGACTATTATGCCTTGCTATGATATATTTTAAATTCCATCCATTCACAACTTGACATTGTAGCCTAATCGTTAGTCACTTATTAGATTTTAGTCACTTATTAGATTTTATTTGTCCATCCAACATATGATATCACCACACATTAAGGTAGGGGTTTAGTAAAAAAGAAACTAATCTCTGCTTGCGATATTTTGATTGAGAAAGTTTTGTGTAGAAGAGGGCTAAAAACCTTCCTAGTCAAGCACTGCTGACGTGGTGCTATCTAGTAACCAGACTGAAAAAAGCAAGTCCGTACTGAATTTTGTGTTTCTATTGTCTCAGCATAATTAATAGGCCTAAGATGTGAATATGAAGGTTTTGCTGAAAGCCCCTGGTTTGTGATCCCCCTAATTATCTTCTTGGTTAATTAGTTTACGTCTGAATATTCAAAACATACATATTGGAATTTCACTCAAACAGAGAATTAGAAATTACTGAAATAAACATCCACAATCAGTACGATAGAGAGTTCTTACTGTAAACATGCTAAGACCAGTTTTTTTTTATTCAGGTAATATTAAACAGCTCCTGAACAAACCTATCTAGAGTAAGAAAAACAATGGAAAAACAAAATACAGGAAAAGCCAAACTTTCCTAAATTTGATAAATATTTTAAAAGTTTCTAACAGAACAGTATTTATCTACAGGATTCCAAAAGCATCCTATAAAAGGACTTGTGGATTTATGGCTATTGCAGTTTAATGTAGTTGAAATAACATTGAACAAGAATAGCATAGAACATCTACCATGGAAACAAGGAAGCTAATCTAAAATAAACAATTAGTCTGCTCCAGTTACATCAATGAAGCTGGGAGGCTATAGTCTATAGACCAAGTCAGGAAGGAATGAGTTAAGGGCGCAGGGGTGAGAGCGCAGGGGTGAGAGAGGTACAAACAATAGTTAAGCCTATATCCCAAGCATATGGGATAGGCTACATGAACCAACATGAATCATGCCGGGTTGAGCACATGGATCCTCCACCTACACTCGTTCCTATCGAACAATATATTTTCATTAAGGCCTTTGGCATCCATATCTTTTCGTATCATATTCATCCACGTTTTCTTCGGTCTCCTTTTCACCCTTTTGACTTGGCCTAAATCGAGAATATTCATTCGTTGAACCTGGGCTTCCGTAGGTGTGTGTCGCACATTACCAAACCATCTTAGACGCTTTTCACGCATCTTCTTCTTCACCGATGCTACACCAACCTTTGCATGAATATCCTACTTTTTCACCTTATCTTTTCCCGGAGAAAAAAACCGTGTGTTTATTCCATGTGGTACTTGGGTTGATTTCCATGCTTATGATGCCAAGGACACCATCTCAAATATTGGTTGTATCGGCCAAAACCTTAAGATTACTCAAATTCTACTCTAAACAACACAAACAAGTTCCATGCATAGTTAAACTAGACAATGATTTGTGTCGTTTATGTTCACTTTAGATGCGTAGATACAATACACACGATCAAAGTAGCGGAAATAACATGCATCTACTCTAAAGATTTACCGATATACCCGATCTAATTGGTGGGATCGTTATCCTCGCACACGTCACGTTGCAGATCCAGTCTTTTACGCCTCCCCGCAACGGCTAGAGGGAAATCATACTTTGAAGAAGCGAGAATCTCCCACATGATCATCCCGTAAGCCAACCATAGTAGAATAAGATGAAGGAGACGACGGCTCTTGTTTTTTCTCTAGAAAAACTCTATATGTTGTATATCTCATATATGAAACTTCAGCCTCCTATATATGAATATATAGGGTACCACTCATATGGGCGAATATTAGGCCGGATAGGGCCCAATGACTAACATACTCCCATTCACACATTCGAGTGGGTGCCGTTCATAGCTTCCTGAGCTGGTTCATTGGACCATTGATCCCCTGAATCAATTGTCTTCCCGAGACTCCTTTTCATTGTTCTTATCCATATGTTGGTGCTGCATGGACTGTTGAGAACCTGCAAGCGGGTAATCTTGCAGCCAGATCCATTAGGACCGACACAAAGATCTTCCTAAAAGAAAAAGCAACATAAACCAAATATATGTTAGGCTCGTGAAATCTCATACTTTAGATGCGATCAAACATGTCTGCTCAAGTACCTTCGATCCCTCTCGGAAGTGCACTTAACACCTAGGTATACCTCGATTCATCGAAATCTTAAGCCTCGCCACCATGGCGTCAATAAGAGTTGCGCTTTCGATGCAATCAGGAGACATTCCAATCGATCTTCCTCTGACCCTGAATAGCTAGGTCTGCTATTCACCCAATTCCTGACACTGTCCCGTATATGCGGTATATTGTTATCGCAGTAGGAAACAGCTAAAGTAGCAGACGCTCATAATATACCTACCCAGATAGTCCAGTATCGCTAAGGGTATATAGACTGCCCATTCTTCCGTGAAGGAGGTCGTTATAAGGGCTCACACAGTTAGGGAGATGTGATCTATCCTTCTACCTCCTTATGTGCACAATCTAAGCGCATGTCGTATGGCAACATGTTACGGTATAAAATTCTCTCCTTACGAGCGTACATTAAAGTTATATCGTACGGACCCAAGTCCAATCACCCTATGATTGACTTGTCCGGCCGTATCGCCCTGCTATATGCCTAAGATCTCCCGACAAGCTCCCACCTCGTACGACGAGTCAAATCCCAAGTCCGGCTATATGTAAACAGGTAAAGTGGCCATTGGATAATCACTTCGGTCGCTTAGCCTATAGCACATGGCAACCTCATCCTGATCCGATCAGGGCGACTCTTTTAAGTGCTCCCACTGTCGCCATCCTAATATGCAACAATACAGTCATTGCTCCGAGCAGATGATGTCTAGCACTTAGTCTCAATTTTGTATGCTTCCATAAAAGAGATCTCTGATGTGAGTTCTTACCTGCCGGTGTATCTTTGTTAAATGTGTGCCCTGCACACATCATGTACCTTGTACACCTGTACTCCATGTCTGAAATAGCCAAACAAAAATATAAACATGTCCATGTCAGATTATAAAGAAAGAAAGCAACAGAATCAATTTCTAAATATGCATCTATAAAAAATCGACATCCATAATAATAATGCCAAATATAAGAGTAAGGTCTATCAAGCTATCTAAAATGCAATACGTCATCTAGAACGAAGCCCAAACGCGCATAACGTTATTCGGCCATTTCCTTCGTCATCGAATCCCCGATCGTCTGACCTGAAGGAAAACCCTATACCTTAGACCACCTTTTCATGCCACTCACTCTTTGATGAAGTGTCGTTAAATTTATAGGTGCTTCAACTTATATATATTGGATTATTTGAGTATGCTATCATTGACCTGATGTTATGATAAAAAAGAAACCGTGTTTCCCTTGTGTGCGAAATCACGCGCAAAATCCCGAGGAATCATCTCAGCCTAGCAGCCTCTTTGGCGCTACCGAGGTAGTCCCATTTTCCACCTCTATGGAGAAAAAGCTAAACAACCTGCTTTTTGCCACTCTGAGTGATGGCCTTACTATTATGCAAGAAAGCACGTGCAGATGCGGATGTACGCATACCCAGATTTCCGGCCCGGTTGGCATTTGTATGTCCACATAATCGCAAGTCCGATTTTTCATAACACAAGGTATAGTGGGCTGTCCCACATAATTACATGAAAATTCTCGTCATTTTATCCCAACAAGCAGATCCTAATATTAAGTCTAATCGACAAGGGTTATATATCTGGTCAAATATACACCATGCATACATTTGACTACTGACTATGCAAAATGGAATCCACAAAATCTCTCCACGTTAAAAGTCTTATAGAAACGATCAAGGCAAAAAACCGATGTCCAATAGTGACTGGAGTAATCAATTGGAAAGATTGTGCGGGCTGAACCGTTTTAATAAATACCTTATGCGAGTCTTCGAAAACAAACATCGTTGTCTCCATAGATCCATTTCCTTAGCACGAACTTAACATCTCACGTGTCCTCTATAGCGAGAAACAACCATTCCAAGTGGCATTCGTTGTCTCCAAGTCACTTTTGGTCATCACAACATCGTTCACAACAAAATCTCTGAACTTACAGTTGCATTTAATCATCGTCAGTTTATATCTGATATAGATTGATAACATCGAACCAGCAGCTGTCTGGATAAGTGTTTCAAGCCATAGATGGACTCTTTAAGTCGACTCGAGTCATGTTGACGTTGAAATCCGTAGGCTGATCTCGCAGATCTCCTTATCCAAATCTCCAACGTGAAAATAATCAAGTCGGGACTAGTTCAAGATCTTTACGTGTAACAATTAGTTAGGGAAGGTGAAATAGACACGAGCATCACCCCGGGTAAAATGTATATATTCATTGTCCATCTATGCTAGATGAATTCCTTCGCCAACAAGCGTGTTTTGTATCTTTCTACAGTATCCTCCTTTCGCAAGACTTGTAAGAATCAAGTTTTTATCAACAATCTTGCATCTGGTAGGATAATCGATCAAATTCCGAACTTGATCCTATAACACTGACTCTCGCGCCTTTCATTGTCGTTATTCTTTCTTTCGCAGTAGGTCCAGAAATAGCGTTCTCAAATGACTTGGGTTCCGCAACCAATACGGATTTACCATAGACGTCTTCCCTTCGATATCGAAATATTGTCGGGGTGTCAATCCATAGCACTATCTACAAGTCCCCTGAGGATCCGTGATTGGCTCCGATCTATCAACGGAAATATCGCTTCCACTGTCACCAGCCGTTGAAGGAACTAATTCCTTCTGCACCGCAGACCGATTAGGAGACTCCTCTCGTAGAATCCCAAATCCTGACTTGTTTCCGCCTTTTAAGTAAATTCCTCCTTGAGGAAATCGTTCGTTACCTCTCAAAAGAAATCAATGTCGCACGACCAAATGTCAGTCACAGTCCTATCACAAACTCATGGACACAATTGACCTCCCAGGTCTTTCGTCCATCCGCTATTCATAGGGTGTTTAACTGTAATGACTTTGAAAACACATGATCAAGAACATAAGCCGCTCTCAACAGTGTATCTCCCAAACAATATGTAAGATTGGCCCTTGCAATCATGTTCTTTATCATATTTAGCGGTTTCTTAATTCTCCTCTTTACAACATTTTGTTGCCGAGTTCACAGTATCATCAGCTATCTGACGACTTCTTTTTCTTCTTTCAGTTTCCATTCAGTTTCTTGAATTGCTAAAATAAATACTCATAGCTTGTCTACAGTTCCTAGAACTGCTCCGAAAGAGACGCACAATCTTATTTTTGTAAGCTGGCTCTACACTTTACTGACACAGCGCTTAATACAAATTAACGCTTTAGTTCTGTATGAGATCAGTAGCCTATCGAGTAATTATTAATGAAGGTGTTGAATTAGGAAACTCCACCACATGTCTTCATGTTTAGTGGTTCATATTTATCGGAGTGAATTATCTGCAACGGATATCCAAATGGTTTTTCTTTGGTAATTTTGCCTCCAAGGCAACTTTTAGCAGTAGATGGTTTGACTTTGGCTCAAATGCCAACTCATCCACCCCAGGTGGTTAAGTTATCCCGTCTATCTATTAACCTAATCTACCATACCACTTGTGATATTTATAGAAAGGTCAATCCTCAAAATTATAAAGAACTCATAAGACAGATTGTCCCATTAAGCTATCCAAATATCCTAAGCCGAAGCTGAAACCGAAACCGTAACTGACGGGAAGATTTGTGAATAGCTATCCGCATTCCCGATGCAGAATTGACTTCACATGATTTGCTTTCACAAACTTTTCTGCTCCAAGCAGAAGGCCTACTTTTACTAAGTACCCTGATGAGTGGAGCGGTTCAAATTTCCACAGTCAAACGTTGGACTTATATTCATTATTGCCAGCATATTTCTTCATGTCAGATTACTTTAAGTTGGCACGTTATTCTTGTTTTTTAGCTCGATTGAACTCTTCTTGCGCTGGGACACCTGTCCTTGCGCGCTGTTGATCTCGTCAATATATCTGCAGCGCTTGGTTCTATCGCTCAGTTACTCAAACATGCTTGCAAATTTCAGCACATTCGCTTTTCGTATAGCTAACCGTTTCATATATCAAGTAGAAAAACATATTGCTATCACTCAACAGTCTAACTAGAGCAGCACTTTTCAGATCTCGGATTGATGAAGATATAACTCTAAGTGTATCCATATTATGTGTTCGACCCCTTATATGAAAATAAGGTCAAACCGAAAAATAATGTGACGTCATGTCACATAGATTACCACGCAATCTTCGCACAACTTATCTCTTGGCACGTAGATACCATGTAACCACCGTTCAGTATAAACTGTGAGTGCTTGGCAATAAATCATATAAATCACTAATGGCATCGCTCTCATCACGTCCAACGCGTAGAGCGATTTTAGATGCACCAATCCTCCGAAAATCGCCGCATCTCAATGGTGCCGCATCGTGTAGCCCCGCTACATTGCTGCCACATTGATGGTGCTGTGTCGTGTAGCCTTGCTACATCGCTGCCACCTCGAAGGTGCTGTGTCGTGTAGCCCTGCTACATCACTGCCATCTTGTCATTAGCGTCCAAATCTTTCAGCTTGTGTATGTAATATTAAACTAATGTTTCTGTTTCATTATATTATCGTCATCTACCATCCCATCCTTGGTGAGACTGATGATATCTTGATTTTATTATGGATGCGTTAAGACTATGACATATGATGTAGTACCGTTCTTTCCCAATGAACACTTCGTTTCAACATATCTTAACAAAAACAATAAATTTACACCCCGAAGAAAGAGAAGAAGGCCCACGGCCCCAACCGCATCCTTCAAAAGTATAAATTTTAAAATTCTGTTAAAATAATGAATTATAGATTTCCTAGAAACGAAGTAGATTGGATAGTTGAATCTAAACCCCCATTTCCTTTCGAAATTTTCCACTTGAAATTTGTCAGATTTTATTAATGCAGCACGCGTCTTTATTTATTTAGTATGCCATGCACATCACAAATGCAACAACCAATCTAACAAATTTTTACTTTTCATTAAACTACCCTATTTAATCTTGTCCGTTTTATTAAGGTTTTCGTTTTTTTCGTGAAATTGGTACGCGCCCCAGACACTCCACTGGAACAACTACCCTTTAAATATCGCATAAATTTTGAAACTTTTGGTGAGCAAACAAAATTTTTCGAAAAATATAACTCCCAGATTTAATAGCAAAAACTCTCTCAACTAACCCAAAACTGAAATTTCCAAAAACAAGTAAACTCAAAAAAATAAATTTTCTTAATTTTCCAGAATTTTTCGGAATAAATTGTTTTATTTATTAAACTGTAGGCCCGTCCTTTGTAAAAAGAATGGCCTGCAGGCTCGACCTGGGCCTGCACCCTCATGCCCAGCCTGTGGGTGGTGCGGGCAGGTTCGGCTTGGGCCTGCATATTCAGGCCCATCCTGCATGCAGGTCGGCTTGGGCCTGCACGCCTTAAATTTTTTTAATAAAAAAATTCATTTGTTTTCTAGAAATGTTTTTTTGTTGAAAAATATATTTGGTCCCCTATCAAAATCCAAAAAAATATTTGGTCTCAACCAAAATCCAAAAAATCTTTTAAGTTTATCCAAATTTAGGGTTAGGGTTTGAAAAAATCTTACGACCTAGCCGCCATTAATGCTCACTAAAAGAGAATTAAGTTTTTCTCTTTTACACAAATATATCCAATCTTTTAAAACAAATTTATCTCACTTTTTGTTCCGTGGATAATTTCACATCAACGAAACTAAAAGTCTTTGTATCAAAATGTCATTAAAAAAAATAGATCAAACATATGGTGACAAATTTATGTAAAAAAAAGATCTTCAAAAATCTATCAAACTATAACCCTAAAAGCTTTGATCTCTCATTAAAATAATTAAAAAAAAATTGATCTAAGTTTAGATTAAAAAATCTCAACTTTTGAGTTGCAAATATTTTTTTAAAAACACAGATCTATAAATCTACAAACGTGGGCATGCATGGCTCTGGTACCAATGTTCACTTTAGATGTGTAGATACAATACAAACGATCAAAGCAGCGGAAATAACATGTATCTACTCTAAAGATTTACCGATTTACCTGATCCAATTGGTGAGATATTTATCCTCGTTCACGTTATAGATCCGGTCTCTTACGCCTCCACGCAACGGCCGGAAAGAAACCATATTTTGAAGAAGCAAGAATCCTCCACGTGATCACCTCGCAAACCAACCATAGTAGAACAGGATGAAGGAGATGCCGGTTCTCTTGTTTCTCTCTAGAAAAACTCTCTATATATTATTGTATATCTCACATATGAAACTCTAGCCTTCCATATATGAATAATATGGGATACCCACTCATATTGCTGGATAGGGCCCAATGGCGAACACTTTACAATAGAACTTGAGTGTCATTGGGGGTTTTGGTGTATGAGCCGAGGGTAATTTTGAGTATAATTGCTATAAGTGGCCAGTTATTTGGTTTGGGGGGGGGGGGGGGGGTTAACCTTTCTTCTTTAAGTGTGGTGGACTATGGTTATCACTATATTTCCAATGTATATTCAAAGCAGCAGAGGAAAAAAATGGAAAAACCTTCAACCGATATTCTTGGGGTCAGCTTTATGAATACTTTTTTTTATGTCGTCTCTAATAATAACGGCCTTCTCTGTGAAATAAGCAACTACTTTGTCCAATTTTACTTCCAAAAGCCATGTTTAATGTGTCATATCTTTGTAAGATTCGGACTTATCTTCATTCCAAACAAATTTCCCCCATCTCATCTTATGTTTTGAACTAACTACTACAAAGTATAATCCATACTCTAATCCGTATAGTTTGAATAGCGATTCCTTGCCATTGACTAATTAAACCAGCAGGTGATTGTATTCTGCCATCAAACTTTGCCGAGTCTAGAATTTGGCAGATTCTAATGGTTCTCAGATTTTTCCCAAAATCCTTTAACAGGAATCTCAATAATCAAATGACTGTAACATCAAGTTGACAACTTGTCAAGTATCTTTGTCACTTTCATGGTGCTGTGCTTCATAACTGATTTTGTTTTGATGGAAAACGGCAGATATGCTGAAATCATTATTTCACTCTAGACTTCATGCAGCCTATGATTGTACTAATGATCATCTCAACATTAACCCAATCTTCTGCTGCTTTAAAAATGCACATTGTTTCTTTATCTTACTTAGGCTAACTCTCTATCTGGTCGAAAAATACAGAAAACTCGCAAGATATTGACGGAAAAGATTGCACAACTGAACTCAGCTATCGATGATGTCTCGTCTCAGCTGCGAGCAGATGATCCTCCAAACGGAGCAGCAGTGGCGTCTGATGAAGTCGAAGCTGCAATTTAAGATTCGGAACAGAATATCTATATTTTCCTCTTTTAGGTAATGAAAAATAAGTTTTCGGTAATGCTGTTCAAACAAGAATGTAATATGATGGTTTACTAAGGACTTTGAGATGTATTTAACATTTTGTTACCACGCATGTAATTGCTCTCATCTTTTTTGATCTATATAGGTATTCTTGCCAAAGTTGATCTAGGCAGCAAAATTTGGTTTAAATTGTATTTCTGTAAAGAGATTAATGGAGGAAAGAGGCCATAGGAGGGGATTTACTCCTATGGCGTGGAAAATATACAACTTCTACCATTTTTTCCAACGATCGGCATCCATCATCATCATCGTTATCATCTAAGATGTGCGTACACCAAATTTTATGTGATTCTACAACTTTTTCACCGTTGATTTAGTGGGTTCAAAATTAACGGTTTACCGACAATAGAACTTTTTACATTGCTAAATCAACGGTGAAAAAGTTGTATAATCACATGAAATTTGGTATACCCACATCTTAGATGATAACCATGAAGATGATGGGGGCCGATCGTCGAAAAAATTGGTCGAGGTTGTATTTTTTCCACGCCATAGGAGGAAATTTCCTCATATGGCCTCTTTTCTCCATTATTCTCTTCTGTAAATAGCTGTCTATTGAAAGCAAAGAGTACACTGCTTGGAAAATAACATAAATAAAAGACACCCTTTGGAAGAAATATGTTTTCAATAATATATTTTGTTTTTAAACATGTATTTTTGTGTTCTTTATTTCTCAAGTAAATTGTTTAATAATCCTTCAATGTTTTATGGTGGGTAAATTTTATAAAGCACTACCGAATTTCCAGGGTTTTAGACATAAGATATCATCACTGAACTTTTAAAAACTTTTAAAATGATGTAGTTTCCGTTGAAAGGTATTTTTGTGAACATGTTTCAGTTTTGTAAAAGAGTACTATTTGATTTATTCTGACTATTTAGTTGGTCTTTGGCGTGGCTAATGAAGCAAGTCGAAGCAACCCGCTTCGGAATTCATTTGCTTCGTTTAACCGGTGAAGCGAGTTTTTCTCGATTCGCCGGCAAGGCGAGATGAGAGAAACACCAAGGATCGCTGAGCCAGGTGAATTTTTCGCCCGGCTTGGTTGCTATTTTTTTTTAAAAAAAATTTAAAAAATTAAATTTAGACTAAAAAATTAAAATTAGATTTAAAAATTTGAAATTTAAGAAAGTTTTTATATTAAAAAAATCTCAAATTACAATTTCTTAATACAATTTGTTATTTTTTTACATTAAAGACCGAACCCACTCGGGCTGCGTATGTATCCCTTTCAAATATTGATCTCAATGAGAAGGAATCAGGTCTACGTAGTTTCTTTTACTTACTACTCGTCGGCGTCGGTTGTGGTTCCTCCACCTTCGGTGTAGGTCTCGTCTGATTCGGTAAGCTTCTCAGGTAGATAATTCGTGTCTAAAGTGATTACATTTTATTTCCTGCCCAATCTTGCGAGCAAATCATGCACTCCATTGTGTTGTACGCCAAGATGCATCTCTTCTCGCTTAATATCCTGCCACCTATACTAAAAGCATTTTCCGGTGCTACTGTGGACACTGAGACGGTTAGTAAATTACGGGTCATAGTAGAAAGCACTGGATACAAATGTCCATGGCTTTTCCACCAGGCTAAAATATCAAAATCACCTATGGTTAAATCTACATCTCACTCAATTTGTAAAAATATTGATAACTCGTTTAAAGATGACGATGATGAGGCTATCGGGCCTTTTGTCCTTTTCTTCTATTGAATAAGTGGTAAAACTGGAGTCGAAGCACGCGAACTGGTTGAGAGAGGTGGTCTACTAGTTCTACCAGAAGAAGATTGCGTAATATACAAATCAAACACTTCATCTAAATTACTCCTAACGATACTAACATAGAGACATCAATATCTACATCATATCCTAGGCCGTGTGGAACCCGGTTAAAAGAGTTTCCAAACCTTCTGATTTAATTCTAGGGTCCATTACCGAACATAAACAGTAAATAGTTGGAACTTCAGAGAAATATTTAGCCAGCATAGTAAGTATCGGATGGTGAAGTACTGGATTTTCGACGTGATAAGCAAAACAATTAGCTATATTATACAATCCAGAGACACGAATATGAGAAGTGGGGGTATAAGCAGCAGAAAATCGTTTGGTTGCTATTTTAAAAGTCATAAGAAAATCTTTAAAAAGATCTGCAACCACCCAATAATTGGGTGTTAAGTGTTTTTCTATAGGCATTTGTTCATTCCACATGTTACTAATAATTCCGGCGGTTTTTAATGCAGTACGAAGCATATCATATGTACTATTCCACCTAATGACCACATCTTTTTAAGAGACGACCTTACTTATACAGCTAGGCATCTAGTTTTGTATTCAACTTTTCTTTTTCCAGAACTTTTAATAAACCTACATGCATCTTTAAATATTTGAATATTTGTATTACATACGGTATATGTATCCTGTACAGTAAGGTTAAGTATATGACATGCACAACGAATATAAAAAAAAACGACCACTGCAGATTGGTCTGCATAGTCTAATGAGTTCAGCAATAGCAGAATTATTGTTGATAGTATTATCGAAGGAGATAGAATTTTTTTTATTTACACAATGATATTCTTCTAAAATAGATCTAATTTCAGAAGTTATATGAAAAACACTCTGCGGGAATGGAAATTGTCTAAAAGCAATAATTATTTTTGCAAAAACTAATCAGAATCTATCCAAGATCATTTTGTTAATAGAAAACCTAAAATTAAAATAACACTAAAGGCCAAAAGCCCAATATAAGTGAAAGAACCCAAACATCAAAAAAGAATAGATATTTCAAAAATTAGAAGACCTAGCGTTTTTTGTTCTCTGCCAGGAAACAAAAAACAAAAAAAAAAACCCTAAATCTCAACCAGTTATCACATGTCGAAACGAAATGAGTGATTCTCTCAAACCTTTAACATCATTCCAATATTTTTGAAAAAGAAAAGAACTTAGAGGAGGTAGAAGTAGAAACTGGGGTCAATAGGGTCTTTTCACTATGTTCTCCACACCATCATGATATTAAAATGCAATTTTGGACTTTAGGGTATTAACATTTAAAAAAAAGTATCGAGCAATAAAGTGCGTAAATGGCGAAATATTGTCATTTCTTCACTTCCTCTCATAAATATTCTCATAAGAAGCACTATAAATACATAAATTTTGTCTTTGAAGGGGATACTTATCTGTGAAAATATCATATCTTGCTAGGGCAAAAAAGAAAATCATAGACCAACAAAAGAATTTGGTGCATTATATTAGGTTAAAAATTATCTTAGAGAATATAAGGATTGCTAAATTTGTGAGGGATCATTGAGCACAGTAACACATAAAGATCACTCAAATATTGGAGGCAATCAATGAGCAGCAGCGACAGAAAATGAATAGAGCATCAGATTGCCACAGAAAATGCGTGATGAACAGATCATCAGATTGCGACAGAAAATGAGAGATCAATTATAAATCAACAGAAGGTCAAACTTATTGAACCAGTCAATAATAATGTTAGAATATAAAATTATATTTCTCAGCCCAGGCATTACTTCAAAGTTTTTCCCCCTTTTGGTGTATTTGTTAGAAAGAGGGGTGTTATTGTTACCGTAGAAAATCCTATATCGGCAGATCTAAAAGTGAGCCATCCATCGAATTTTTCAACAACCGACACTGGTCATATTGATCTTGCTGTCCTAAGCTATAAATACACCAATTCCATGTTTTTTGAATACTCTTTGTTCATTCATCTTGGCTTATTAAATCTTCAATTGTCAAAAAACCAAATTATTGAAAAAAAAATGAAAAATGGTTGATTTTTAAATCCGTCAATGTAGAAAATTTTGTACGACGTAATGGGTACTCCTTTTGCTCTTAGAATGATTGTAAAATGGATGGTCAATCATCAAACAAGAATTTTTTTACAGTGGCCAGAGCATATATAACACACCACGTCCACGTACCAATCACACGTAAGCACAGAACACACATACATCCCATGAAACCGTGAATTTGCCCTGAAAATATTAATTTATTGCCATTTTCTCTTGTGGGTTTCTGGATTTAGAACCGCACTCTCCTTAAGAAGATAATATAAAATTTGTGGTCATTTAAGAACTGAGCTATAGCTAGCTCATTGTAAGAATCTATTTTTAATCTATGAAGGAGACAAGGAAAATGGGATCTTTTGTATCTTCCCCACTCTTTTCAAATTTGTCCTTAGATTATAACCACTACAATTTTATTGGGCCTTAAAATCCAAAGATAGAATGAGCCCCTGGTGTTTTGGTTTTAATTTACTTTATGCATATTGAGCCTTTTAATTTTTAATTTAAATATGCACACCCCAGCTTATATTTGTACTTCTAAAGTTCTTATCCATTCTAAATTTGCCTGCATATTAAATTTGAAGTAAATTTCAGTAGAATTAGTTAATTTTTTGAGTTTTTCCATACTAATATCATGTTGATGAATAAAATATAAATACCATGAACATATTGCTCGTAAATAAACAAGGAAAGTGTAGGTTTTAATTTTAGCGCTCATTTTAAATTGTTCCTCGAATTATTTCTTGATTTCTCGATCTTGAGTTTAATTTTGTGGATTCAAATTTTATCAATTTGCATTTTATATGTAGTTTTATGGTTTAGATTTAACTGGTTATAATTTGATATTTTCTTTAAAGGTCCGATATCTTGCATTTTTTTTTTATCTCAATTATACAATCATTTCTTTCTTATATATTCCATATCGGCATGTTGCTTATTTCTATTCATTTCTATAATATTGCAATATAATATGGTATATTTTCTTTTTGATTTTCTGTATCTTATTACCTCATGGCTACATATTAATATAAGTTTTTCTATTTTTTTTTCCAAAATTTTGTATTCAATTTGAAGGTCATTATTGCCACTATAACACCTTTAAAATTTCTTTTGTTTGATTTGGTATCCACGTGTCACAAGCATTGGTATATTATATATAAAATCTATATGACAGAATATTCCCTCTTCAAGTTTTTTTGGTACTCATACGAGGGAAATTAGCCTCTACCCCTTTAATTTAAGGAAATTTGTATTTATCCCCCCTTCTTACAAAAATTTAATCCTCCCCTCGTCTAATTTAAGTTAATATGCATTTGGTCCATTCTAAATTTATTTTCAGATTCACGTGATATATTTTCGGATGAATTATCTGTATTTATTTTCTGGCGTGTTATCACTATTCAATTTAGATTGTAGCGTAACATTTATGGAAAGTATCTTCTCCCTGGTAGGATGACGGACATGGATAATCCGATCCGGATCCGTTTTCAAATTCAACAACTTGCGGATATAGATATTAAAAATTCATATCCTGATGGATCCGGATTCAGAAAGGAAATTTGTATTCAAGCGGTATCATTTCTCTTGAGCCTCTGGGAGCCGGAGAAGGTGAGTGCTTGCTTATTCAGATTAGACGACTTAACATGTGTTATCAAATGGCAATTGTCTTAGAAAAATGCACAAATCCTGCCATCCATGTGCAGCAGTTGCCGATTTCTCCCGAACATAAGATCAATTCCCATGAAAAGATATGAACTCGAATCCAAACTCAAATCTAAACCTGAACTCAAACTCGAACACAAACTCGAACTCTAACCTAACTCGATTCTAAACTCGAATATGAACTCGAACCTAAACTACTCGAACCAACTTGGCTCGAACCAAGATTGCAATTGTCATGACTCGCATACTACTCGATCCATTCGACTACATTCTACACCTTTTGCAATCTATGGTTTCGATCAAGACTTGTTAATCAATCAAATCAATTAAGTATATTAACCAATTATAATATATAATACTCGGGGTGTTTGGGATAGTTTCCTGTATGAAACCAACGGAGTTTCACGAGTCTCGTATTAACCTCTTTTTTTTTTTTACTCGAATATCAGTCGGGTTGACTCATCCACAGTCTAGAGCCCCGATACTAACACATGAAATGGGCCCGTGTTTCCTTGCTCCTGCGCCCCACTCTTGAACTCATGAATACTTCTACGGTTGCGTTGATATTCACACTTGGAACTTAACGTTAACATAGTGACCATATAGAGATCTATAGAATATATTTACCCATGATCATATACTCTTACTCGTCATATAAATATTCTACAATTGTCATTTTCCTTACTCTTACCTATTTTTGGGACTTACCGAGCGCTAGTTTGCTGACGGGCATTCCACCCACTTTTCTTCTCTTAGAATGTTCGTCAGATACGGTCGAGACAGAGGAAGTAGAAGCCACAGAGGATGACTAAAACCAGATCGCTACTCAGGACCAGCACATCTTCACTTTTCTTTAGTTTATGTATGCCACTTGTTTAGGCATTTTCATTATTGTCATGTCATCAGACATCTTAAATTCAAAATATTTAAGCGCTAGAAATTTATCCGTACCTTTCTACTCATTTTTTGTACTTTGTTTCAAGGGCGCTCCAGATTTCCTTTGGTGTCTTCATATTTCTGTAAAGATCATACAGACGATCGGTGAGGGAATTGAGAATGTAACCGCGACAAACTAGTTCGTCTTCTTAACGCTTGTTTTACTCTGTCCTGGCACTCTCGGCATCATTCGAAGTTGACACTGAATTTGGAATTGGCGGCAAGTTCGGATCGAGAACGTAAAATATCTTCAAGACGGTCAATAAGAACATCATCTTGTCTTTCCATCTAGTGTAGTTTCTCCCATCGAATCGATCCGGTTTGATAACATCTTAGTTCTGGAAATGAACCTTGACACTTGAATTTAATTCTGTCTCCATAAGATCACCTTTCGATTGTTGAGTTCTAGTTTGGTTAAGACAGAATTAAAAGCTTTGAGGCGTGTATGACACACTTTCCGAAAGGTGATATTGCCCCCACTATGGGAGTACAGTAGAAGGCAATCACCCCCAAGATACAACAAAGCCCTTGAAACTCTCTTAGAAGATAATGAGAAGAAGATGCCTTAAATGTGAAGAGCATGACACAATTTATAGACTTGAACAGACACAACCATCTGAATGGTTGTGACCATTAAGAGTTGAACAGACACGACCACAACCGTTTGAATGGTTGTGACCATTAAGCGTTGAACAGACACAACCGTTAGTTTTGTTCAGACAACCTTTGAATCTGAAGTTCAAAAAGTCAACTCTGTTACTAAGTCAACCCAAGATGCCCCAAGTGCCTCATCAAAGACAATAATAAATAAATGTTATAAGCCTGCTAGAAATCAGGCCTGCTTGGCTCATTATTCACTTTATTTATTACTTAAATATTGGGAACTATTATAAAGACTTGGGTGTTTGTCTCTCCATACGATGTGTGACTATTTCCCACTTACAAATGCAACCAATATATTCAAACTACTAACAATCCCCCACTAGTTTGTATATATTGGCTGCAACCACACCTCTCTCGTGACAAATATTATGCATAAAGAAAGGTATCTCTCGATTTAAACCTTCCATTAGTGGATATATATCAATCGTCTAACAAAGTTATTGGTGTCCGCAGATTAAACCAAAACTTTTTATTATTAGAATTTGAAATACAACACACACAATATTCATCTTATTTTCTAAGAGGTTTATAACTGCTTTAGCACTATTATGGCCATGTGCTAATCTTTTACTTCATAAGCATTTACAAGAGAATACTCCATATCTCTTGTTGAAGCGGCACCACTTCTATGCTAATATAGGTGGAGTTTCCTTTATTATATCTCTGTTACTGTGGATATTTAAAAATTAAATAACTCCATTGAGAGCTTTCGCTCATCCTCTTTATCGTAACAGACAGCACTAGATACTTATTTATATAAGAATGAGACGTCTAGTGCAATACAGGCACATGACAGTAACTTGTTATTACCCATTGAACTATTAAAATTAGTTTTTACTAATTAAAGTTGAGTTACCATTACTGGTGCCAAATTGTAAATGTTTAAGTCCCATTCCAATCGACGTATTCTTTACCAAATCTCTAGATAATGCCTTGGTAAAGGGATCTGCTAAATTCTTTGCAGATCTCACATAAACTATGGTAATTATTCCATTAGTTATTAATTCTCGAATATATTCATGTCTTAAGCTAATGTGTCTAGATTTACCATTATAAACATTATTATAAGCTCTAGACATAGTCGCCTCACTATCACAATGCAAGGAAATAGATAGCATTGGTTGTGGCCACAATTCTATATCCAATAAAAAATTTCTCAGCCATTCCGCTTCCTTACCGGCAGCAGCCAAAGCGACAAATTCAGATTCCATTGTTGAATGTGTGATGCAAGTTTGTTTCTTAGAGGCCCAACTAATGACACCGCCTCCAATTGTAAATACCCAACCTGTTGTGGATTTATTATCACTTGCACTTGTTGTTAGTTATATGTATGCCCTAGAGGCCATTACTATACATAGGATGTATATTGTAGTGGATGCTCGGACATATATAGGGATGACTTTCTTGCTCGATATGATAGTATGCTATCTGGTTACTCCTTACCTTAACGTGTACACTGATTGTCTCTCTGTTACATGTTGGTAAAGCCCTTAGGATGTGTACTTGACTACCTGGACTATGATGCGGATCATACTAGTGGGGACATGGTAGTCCATAAGTACATCCTTCAAGTCCCTAGTCGTGGGTGTGTCGAGACGGGGCATCAATATACCAGAGTAGACTAGCGTGTAGCTTCTCGACCCATATAGATGGGCGATGGATGATCCCATATCCATTGGTGTTTGACATCAGAGATGATATACGGGTGCTCAGTAGAGACTGGGTACACTGGACGGACTCGCCGAGAACTCCCAGATGGTATTATACCTTACGTCAGATGGCAGTTCTCTGGTGACACTGGTACAGGTTAGTCTGTAGACCCGAGATCGTCATAGAGTCTTGTGTGATTCCCACTGTGCTTTGATTTCCATTATACCAGGTCCAAGAGGGCATGCAAAAAGGTGGTTTTTGGGTACAGTCCCGAGTCACATGGAGGCAATGAGCGATAGGAGGGGTTTCGTCTCTCCCGGTGTAGGGAGTTGATGTTGCGCAGTGGTCGATTGGCTATAACAGGAAGTCCTTGGCCAAGACTGCTTTTGGGATTTACTGGTAAGTGTTACCAGTAGTTTCTCGACCCGTTATGAGCCTCATATCGACACGACTTATAGAGTTATTGGGGTCTGACGTTTACCACCCTTAGACGAGATATGCGACATATCAGACGAACAGACCGGACTGTACGGTAGTGTTACTCGTTGGATTCACAGGAGTGTGAGCGGGCTTGCTCGTTGATCTTCTAATCGCTCAATACCCGGGTGGCCGTTGCGTTTAGCAGACCGCTTGCGGCTTGTGGGTGTTTGATATGATCTTCACCTACTGGCGGCGTGTTGACGAGTCTTTAGAGTCCTACACAGGGGTTTCCTGGCTCAAGCGAAACGAAATAGGAGCGTATATGAGATATGTGCGGGATCGAGAATAATACCAGTATGTGATACTGTATTCTATTCTCGCGATTTGTATCATCGGTCGGTTATATGTGATATAGCCGGGTTACCGAATCAAGTGTTGATTCGATACATTGATACACATGATATTAGTCGGTTATATGGGATATGACCGGATCGTTAAATCAAGTGTTGATTTAATGATTTAATATATAATTATATATTTGATATATTACTTTACATTAACTAGTATTGGTTCACTTAAGATTGATTTTCTCACTTGAATGTGCACATTGTTTATATGTGATATATGCAAGTGTTCATGTTTGTATCATGCTTGATGATACAAATAAGTTGTGTGTATGAGACTTGAACTATATCAAGGTTGGATTAGGGTTTACTATTTTCCTAAACAAATAACAAAAGAGTGTGACTTTGGTCAAAGTTATCAAGGTTCATGAAGCTTGATGAACATTGACAAAGTCAACTCTTTTGTCATTTGTTTAAGATATTAGCTAACCCAACCCTTAACCTTATGCTATGGTTAATTCTCTACATGAGTTAAGCATGAGGGCTTAACTAAACCATGGTGCCATTATTTGTTGGATAAGTTTTCATTTGGATATGATTCCTTTTCTTCTTCTTCATCTTCATCAAGCTTGAAAAATCTTGCTAGTTCTAATGGCATCATGAGAAAAAGAGTGAGAAATCCAATTCTAAAGTGAACCCACTTCCTATTTCTTCATCCTCTACCACTTGCCATGTAGTATAGGGTGTTCTCTTCACAAAGTTTTTGACCAAGTGAAGGAATAGCTTGAGTTTGAGACTCCCCGACGTAGATCATCTTCGGCCTCGAAGTCAATGACCTAGCCTGATCATTTCTCCGACGAAACCATCGCTAGAGTCCAGGATCCGATGATCGCAGGGGAGGGACGTCAACACGGAGCTAAAGAAGTGGAGGACCGGATCTACAAAGGTTTTAATCCCTTTCACTTAGTAGCAAAGTCGTTTGCTTGCATGTTCTTTCGCCTAACTTCTAGTTAACGATCTAGTTTAGGGTTTCTCGGCACCGGAAAATTTTTGTTTGGCATGATTGATGCCTTGTGGAACCTCTTGAGTGTGCTTAGTAACCCTGCAGTGGTATCAGAGCCTAGCTAGAGCTTTAGGCGATGTGTAGACGATATTAGAAATCCGATCGAACCCGAAACCCTAATTCAATACCACTCTCTGTACATTTTCTGAAAATGTGGATTTTTCAAAATTAAAAATATGCAGAAAAATAAGCAGGTTTTTTTATGAATTACTGTGCAAAACGGGGTCCTAACTCCGTCAAACTGCCGCGGAACCGCGGCCGTACCCTACGTGGCGCGGCGGTTCCGCGGCCATACTGTTGATTCTTTGACCTCACTTTGCACAGTAACTCCTTATTTGATTCCTGTGTTTTCTGGGTATTTTTTAATATATGCTCAACAGTTGAGTTTTTCTGGGTTGTTTTGGGGATTCAATGATTCGATCGGTTCATTTATCTTCGTCTATGTGTTTTTCCGGATAATTTAGAATATGTTAAAAAGTTTGACCGAATATAAATACCCACTTTTTCCTCTGTCGGGAAATTTCCAAGTGTTGGATTTTTCCATAGTTTAATAACGTTCTAAGGAGTGCAAGTAAAGCGATGGACCCTCTAGAAGACAACAAACCTTAACTCGATTATGTGACCGTCTTGAACTGCCCTTTGAACCTTCGGGTTTGGGGCAGTATGGCGTGTCACATGTGAGGCGTTGGCTTGACCCTTCTACGGCTGGACCGTTGGTACTGAGGCATGAACTGAATGTTTTTAAACTTGTTTCATGTGTTGAGCTGTTTCGGGAAAACTTGGGTGTTTGAATGTTCGATCGGAAAGTTTAACATTTTCTATTTATCTGGAATGGGATACAATACTTGGAATCCACAAGTAGTTATAAGATAACTGATATGAATGTTATAAACATAGCACTTTAGTCTCACTTGATCGGTTGCCACGGAATTTTGATGCGATCAAAAGTCCGTCGCAATCACGTAGCGTACGCGGATACTCGCCGGGTAAACTTAATAGACAGTCATACCCCATAGCCCCGACCAAGTGACTGTAGGAGAACCCCGTCGCCGAAAGCATCCGTTCGGGTGCTCGCGGTAGCGGTGTTCCGCCTTGGTGCACTTCGTCGACGACATCCGGGGGTGCGGCCGTCTACTAAAGTTTGCGACGAGCATTCGATCGGTTTATCGGGAATCTTGTTGAATTGCCCGACTTGATATTCAAAAGTGTTTTCGGTATGGAGACTAAAATGCGGGGTTTATAATCGTTAGGCATGCGATGTCTAAGGAATTCATTGATTAGGCATGCGCTGTCTAAACAGGTTGC
Source organism: Agapanthus africanus (assembly GCA_030015575.1). Classification (NCBI taxonomy): domain Eukaryota; kingdom Viridiplantae; phylum Streptophyta; class Magnoliopsida; order Asparagales; family Amaryllidaceae; genus Agapanthus; species Agapanthus africanus. The sequence goes on along the minus strand of JASDDO010000022.1, from coordinate 855,442,146 downwards.
GGATTCCAACTGTTGTAGTTTTACACTTTCTTTTCTGTGACCGTAAGTGTAATATGTGGTATCACTGGTTTCGTTGCTATATGTCAACGACAATTGGGATACGCATGTTTACTTACGTTGATGACATGTGATGTTATGTGTTGCTGGATATGTTATATTGGATCGTCGTGTTTGAATAGCCGGTTTTTTTTTATGTGAGATGAGTGTTTTTCATTTTCATTCATGTAAAAACTTGTATGCAATATTCTTTTATTGGGGCACTTCCAGGTTGCGGAAGTTGTCACCGTTGATGTATATTATTTACTTTTCCGCACTAGGATAGACCCAAGGAGGAGAGCACAAGTAACCGGGTTCTGGAGTCCAGTGGGAGACCAACTCGAGGAGTCGAGTCCGGGTTTCCTAACTCTAGAATTGGAAGGGTTGCTTGCCGCTCTCGTAGGGGTCTAGGGGTGTGGGTTTGGCTATTCATCGTGACCGTGGAATCCGTGTTTTATACTGGCTCGTATTAAAACACGGACGTCCTAGTATATCCAATGTTTCATATGTTTCTTCTGCTGCGATATCTGTGATGTGATCATGTGATGTTCTGTGATAGATACAGTATATAGTATATATGATATATTATAGACGTTACTTATGTTTTACACCCGCGCTAGCCCTGCCCCGCTCTGCCGTTAGTTACCTAGCCTAACGGTGCACGAGGGGACATCGAGGCGAATGCGGATGGCATAAGTGTACGTCGTATTTATCTGTGATGTTTAGGTAACTTAAATGATGGGACTTCATTAATATGATTAATGAAAGAAAAAGAAACCTAAAGATGTTGTGGAATCGAATTTTCAAAAACAGGTAGCTACAGTTCTTGCTTTGCATCGCGGTGTTCCTTGTAGAACATCCTGCACCTTATTCGATAAGGAAAGGACCGAGATCCCTTCACCGGGAGTGACTCCTTTAGCAATAACTGGCAGATGCTACAATCCTCGGTTTGTCTTTTGATTGCTCCTATAGTTTTTGCTTTGCACAACGGTATATATGATATATCCTGCACCTCATTCGACAAGGAAAGGGCCGACGATCCCTTCACCGGGAGTGACCCCTTTAGCAAAACTAGAAAAGCCTAAAAAACACTCCATTTTAAAATCATTTGATTCTACAACGATATCAAGTTCATTACGCAATAGGTTTTCAGAAAAACCTGTCGTAGCCCTCCGTCATTTCAGATAAGTCCTACTTAGTATTCGTGCTATGTTTGTTGACCTCCGTCAAGGCGTAGTGTGCGGTAGCTAACTAGTATTTATCTGCTTATGCATATGATGCAGATTGGATTAGGGTAGTCGTGCGATCTTGTTGACCTCCGTCAAGGGTCGTGCGGGTGAGTTTGATTCAATCAAGAAATGACGGGTTGAACTTGACTAGTAGCCTATGGTTTGTTGACCTCCGTCAAGGTCATAGGGTGCTAGGGGCAAAATTATCGGGAATTTCAAGTGTTGAAATTTGCAATGAGATTGCATACCTTCTATGAGATAGTTGGATCCCGATACCCGCTGCGAGTAATTGTTACTCCTGGGAGAGTTTTACACATTACAATTAGCACATCAAGTAGGTGTCTAGAAAGGTGTCAACGAGGTTACGCCTCTGGGAAAACGAGGTTTACATTAATTAGGTTCGTGCGAAAGCACGGGGAACCTCCCTCAAAGTACCGACACTGGCCTGGCTGAAAAATTGGCAAACTTGTAGCGTGTAATTAATCCCGGCTAGTCTTTCCTTTTAGGGTTTGAAGGAAGATTTGATAAAAACAGTGGGAGCCATCCTGATTAGATAAAAAAATAACCAATCTGATCTTGCAAGAGCGCACGCTGAGTGTTTTCTTCTCTCTCTCTCCAGGTAGCGACCATGTCACGCCTTAATCAAGATAATAAAACAGATATATTGACCGAACCCGCTTGTTATACTGAGCTGGGGAACGTTGGTCCCGCTCCAACTTATAATTGTTATAAGACCGAGCAGGAAATAGGGGATTACCAGAATTCCCGTGCCGCCCAAACGAAGAAAGTGCATGTTGATGCATCATCTTCGGGTGTGTTCGTTACAAAGAACTGTTTCTCTGTATCCTCTACGTCCTGGGTATTTGATACCGGATCAGGATCCCAGATATGTAATCTGTTACATAGGGCTACAGATAGGTAGAGAACTGAGAACGGGTGATAAGTTTCATGAGGCAGAAAACGGGGCAAGTGTTGCAGCCAAGTCTGTTGGTCACTGTCACCCTGTATTATAAATACATTGATTCTGAACGAATGTTATTAGATACCGAACCTGATATACAAAATCATATCAGTCTCTTTATAAGTAAAGAAATGATAAAATTTTGTATTGTTGGATAATGTTTTGAACATTTCCTATATCAAAAGTTGATCGGTTCAGGCACGTTATCTAAAAGCATTGATGTTCTAAATCAAACTACAGTTCTTAGTATACGGAACACACACAAGAGGAAGAGTTCAGAAATGAACAAATCCTTCTGGAGGTATTGTAGACTAGGTCATATCAATGCGACCCGACTCTCTAAGTTGCACATAGATGTATATTTAAATCAGTTTGAATTTACATCTTGTGAAACTTACCAGTCATGTCACAAAGATAAGATGACCATAGCTCCGTTTACTGGAAACAGAGAAAGAGTTAGTAAACTCTTGGGATGATACATGTTGATGTATGTAGGTCCCCTGTCTATACATGCCAAGACCGGTTCTTTGTACTTCATTAAATTCTCTGATAATCTCTCAAGATTCAGACATATGTTCCTGTTGAAACACAAGTCCGAACCTTTTGAGATATTCACAGAATATAAATTAGAAGTAGAGAACCAAAAACGTGTATAAGTATTATGTCCTTTGATGTGATCAAGGAGGAGAATACTTGAGCACGGAATTCCTGGATTATTCTAAACGAGAATGAGATTCTCTCTCAGCATTACTCCTCCGTATACACCATAGCACGATGGTATATCGGGGCGGAGCAATAACACCCTATGTGATATGGTGTGCTCTATGATGAGTACTACTGAGTTTCCTATTTCCTTTTGGGAGTTATGCACTTGAGAAGTTGCATACCTATTGAATATGGTTCCGATCAAATCAGATGTCTACCATTTCATATGAGATATGGAAAGGGAAGAGCCCATCTCTTAAGTCAGTTAAGATTTGGGGTTGTCCGGCTTATGTCTAAAAAGCAAAATCCGGACAAGCTCGAGGCAAAGTCAGTTCTGTGGAAGTTTGTTGGATATCCCAAGCATTCGCAAGGAAATATCTTCTGCCTAACCGAGGAACAAAAATGTTTTGTTTCTCAGCATGCCACCTTTGTGAAAGGGAATTTCTTATGAAGAAATTAGTGGACATAAGGTAGAACTGGAAAGAGTTCCAGCTATATAAACTGCAGCTGTTGATTTGGTAGAACCAAAGGATTCAATAGAAACCAACGAACCTCAGCCTCTCCGCCGATCTAGTAGGGTTCCTCACCCACCTGAGAGATACTTCGGTTTCTCTATGACAGTGGGAGCAAGGATTGCATCATGAGATGATGACCCAACTATTTTCGGGCTGGCCATCAGGAGTAGGACTCTGTAAGAATGGCTGGGTGCTTATCGATCTGAGATGGAATCCTTATACACCAACAAAGTATGGACTTTGGTTGCTTTATCTGAAGGGTTAAATCCCCATCAGGAGCAAGTATATCTTGAGAAGATTACTTGGTGTACATGGAAAGGTTGAGACTTTCAAAGCTAGACTTGTTAAAAGTTTGCATCATTGACCAGGTATGGATTATGTTGAAAGCTTTTCTAAGTAACTATGCTTAAGTCCATCCAGATCCTACTTGCCACGGCTATATACCATGACTGCGATATCTGGCGGTTGGGTGTCATGACTGCTTCTCTAAATGATGTTTTAGAAGAGAGAGTCTATAAGTACACAGTCAGAGGGCTTCGTAGACAGTGGGAGCAGCGGAAACGTGTGCAAGATGTTTTATGTGATAAAGCAGGCATCGCGGAGTTGGAACATCTGTTTTGATGAGTTATTCAAAGAGTTTGACATCATCAAAATGGTAGATGAACCTTGTATATACGAAAAGGTAGTAGGGAGTATGGTGGTGATCCTCGTAGAGTACGTGGATGACATACTCTTGATAGGGAAGTTGTTTCCTATGCTACGCTCGGACAATCTCCGCTTATCACAAGGATTCTCCATATAGGATCAAAGTGATACCTACTAAATCCGAGGTTTTGGATCTATGAGATAGATCTAATTGGATATTAGGATACTCACTAGTTGTAGTGAGATGGAATCAATTGATCCTGGGGAGAATCACTGGAAAGGTTCCAGGGTGATAAGGACGACTGAATGTCAGTAGCAGGCATTGTCTTTACCCTCAGTGGAGGGACGGTATATTGGAAGAGTTCCAAGCTAGATACCGTGGCATACTAGACGATAAAGGCTGGATACCTCGCTACCAAAGATGCTACCAAAGAGGCAGTCTGGGTGTATATTAGTTCATGAGATGAACTTCGTTCCTCCCATTGTGTGACAATGGAGTTATGGCTTATGCCTAGGAACGCCCATCCCATCAGTGATCCAGACATATTCTTAGGCAGTATCACCTGATCGTGGAGATGGTTGATCTCCAGGGGATCGAGGTTAGGAGAGTAGACTCAGAGGACAACACGGCGGATCCACTCACGAAAGGCCTTTTCCCAGAGAGAGACTTTTATGAGATGGTTGAGTATGAGATATTACAACCACTGCTATCAGATGGCCCTAGTGCAAATGGGAGATTGTTAGTTATATGTATGCCCTAGAGGCCATTACTATACATAGGATGTATATTGTAGTGGATGCTTGGACATATATAGGGATGACTTTCTTGCTCGATATGATAGTATGCTATCTGGTTACTCCTTACCTTAACGTGTACACTGATTGTCTCTCTGTTACATGTTGGTAAAGCCCTTAGGATGTGTACTTGACTACCTGGACTATGATGCGGATCATACTAGTGGGGACATGGTAGTCCATAAGTACATCCTTCAAGTCCCTAGTCGTGGGTGTGTCGAGACGGGGCATCAATATACCAGAGTAGACTAGCGTGTAGCTTCTCGACCCATATAGATGGGCGATGGATGATCCCATATCCATTGGTTTTTGACATCAGAGATGATATACGGGTGCTCAGTGGAGACTGGGTACACTGGACGGACTCGCCGAGAACTCCCAGGTGGTATTATACCTTACGTCAGATGGCAGTTCTCTGGTGACACTGGTATAGGTTAGTCTGTAGACCCGAGATCGTCATAGAGTCTTGTGTGATTCCCACTGTGCTTTGATTTCCATCATACCACGTACAAGAGGGCGTGCAAAAAGGTGGTTTTTGGGTACAGTCCCGAGTCACATGGAGGCAATGAGCGATAGGAGGGGTTTCGTCTCTCCCGGTATAGGGAGTTGATGTTGCGCAGTGGTTGATTGGCTATAACAGGAAGTCCTTGTCCAATGCTGTTTTTGGGATTTACTGGTAAGTGTTACCAGTAGTTTCTCGACCCGTTATGAGCCTCATATCGACACGACTTATCGAGTTATTGGGGTCTGACGTTTACCACCCCTAGACGAGATATGCGACATATCAGACGAACAAACCGGACTGTACGGTAGTGTTACTCGTTGGATTCACAGGAGTGTGAGTGGGCTTGCTCATTGATCTTCTGATCGCTCAATACCCGGGTGGAAGTTACGTTTAGCAGACCGCTTGCGGCTTGTGGGTGTTTGATATGATCTTCATCTACTGGCGGCGTATTGACGAGTCTTTAGAGTCCTACACAGGGGTTTCCTGGCTCAAGAGAAACGAAATAGGAGCGCATATGAGATATGTGCGGGACCAAGAATAATACCAGTATGTGATACTGTATTCTATTCTCGCGATTTGTATCATCGGTCGGTTATATGTGATATAGCCGGGTTACCGAATCAAGTGTTGATTCGATACATTGATACACATGATATTAGTCGGTTATATGGGATATGACCGGATCGTTAAATCAAGTGTTGATTTAATGATTTAATGTATAATTGTATATTTGATATATTACTTTACATTAACTAGTATTGGTTCACTTAAGATTGATTTTCTCACTTGAATGTGCATATTGTTTATATGTGATATATGCAAGTGTACATGTTTGTATCATGCTTGATGATACAAACAAGTTGTGTATATGAGACTTGAACCATATCAAGGTTGGATTAGGGTTTACTATTTTCCTAAACAAATAACAAAAGAGTGTGTCTTTGGTCAAAGTTATCAAGGTTCATGAAGCTTGATGAACATTGACAAAGTCAACTCTTTTGTCATTTGTTTAAGATATTAGCTAACCCAACCCTTAACCTTATGCTATGGTTAATTCTCTACATGAGTTAAGCATGAGGGCTTAACACAACCATGGTGCCATTATTTGTTGGATAAGTTTTCATTTGGATATGATTCCTTTTCTTCTTCTTCATCTTCATCAAGCTTGAAAAAGCTTGCTAGCTCCAATGGCATCATGAGAAAAAGAGTGAGAAATCCAATTCTAAAGTGAACCCACTTCCTATTTCTTCATCCTCTACCACTTGCCATGTAGTATAGGGTGTTCTCTTCACAAAGTTTTTGACCAAGTGAAGGAATAGCTTGAGTTTGAGACTCCCCGACGTAGATCATCTTCGGCCTCGAAGTCAATGACCTAGCCCGATCATTTCTCCGATGAAACCATCACTAGAGTCCAGGATCCGATGATCGCAGCGGAGGGACATCAACACGGAGCTAAAGAAGTGGAGGACCGGATCTACAAAGGTTGTAATCCCTTTCACTTAGTAGCAAAGTCGTTTGCTTGCATGTTCTTTCGCCTAACTTCTAGTTAACGATCTAGTTTAGGGTTTCTCGGCACCGGAAAATTTTTGTTTGGCATGGTTAATGCCTTGTGGAACCTTTTGAGTGTGCCTAGTAACCCTGCACTTGTGATCCAACTTGCATCCAAATAACCTTCTAGTACTGCAGGATAATTGGAATAAAATAGACCAAACTCTTTTGTTCATTTTAGATACCCAAGAACTCTACTGATGGCCTTCCAATGATTAGTACTGGGTTTACTGGTGTATCGTGACAATTTGCATACTGCAAAAGCTATACCAGGCCTTGTATAATACATCACATACATAAGGCTTCCAATAGCGCTAAAATATTCTAATTGTGCAATTACATTGTCACAATTCTCATTTAATTTCATACTCGGATCATACGGAGTAACACTTTCTTTAATATTAAGATGTTGGAATTTATTTAATAATTTCTCTATATAATGAGATTGGTTTAGCACAAACCCTTCATTATGTTTTTTCACCTTTATTCCTAAAATAGTATCTACTTCATTCAAATCTTTCATTTTGAATACTGAAGTTAAATACATTTTTGTTTCATTTATTCCAATCATGTTTGTACCAAATATCAACATGTCGTCTACATAGAGACATATGATTACCCCATAATTCTGATTGAATTTGGAATATACACATTTATCCGCACTATTATGCTTAAAACCATTTGATATTATTGCTTTATCAAATTTCTCATGCCATTGTTTAGGGGCCTGTTTTAAACCATATAGCGACTTAGTTAATTTACAAACTTTGTTCTCATTTCCAGGAGGTATGAAACCTTTGGGTTATTCCATGTATACTTCCTCATTTAATTCACCATTTAAAAAGGCCGTTTTTACATCCATTTGATGCACATATAAATTATATATTGAAGCCAAAACTATAAGAACTCTAATGGATGTTATTCTAGCCACATGTGCATAAGTATCAAAATAATCTATGCCCTCCTTTTGTGTGAATCCTTTAGCCACTAATCTTGCCTTGAAAGTTTGTATAGAGCCATCTGTATTTAGTTTTCTTCTAAATACCCATTTACACTTTATAGGCTTAGATCCTTGAGGCAAGTCAACCAATATCCAAGTATTGTTAGACATTATTGAGTCCATTTCGTCATCAATAGCCTCTTTCCAAAATGCAGTATCTCTTGATGATATTGCTTCACTAAATGTTTTAGGATAATCTTCTATATTAAGTAGAATAGGTACTTTGTTAAGCACTTTGGTTCTATCTCCTTCAACGAGAAAGACTATCGAACGCGAATCAATAAAATCAGGACCAAAAGATTTTTCTTTCCTGATTCTTTGACTTTTTCTTGGTTCAATATTTTCATTATTTTCTCTTCTTTTATCATTTGTAATTTTCTTAGAAGTTGCTGCATTTTCATCATTATACAAATTAGAACCAACATTGTCATGCATAAATTTATTTTCAAAAAATTCAACATGTATCGATTCAATTATGACATTTGATTCTAAATCTAGAAGTCGATATGCTTTAGAATTCTGTGCATATCCAACAAATATACTTCTAATGCCTCTCGGCCCTAATTTAGATTTATATGGATTGGTCACTTTATAATATGCTATGCACCCCCACACTTTAATATAGTGTAAATTGGGTTTTCTACCATTCCAAATTTCATATGGTGAAACTTGAGTTTTCTTGGATGGTATTCTATTATGAATATAACATGCTGTTAAAAGCGCCTCACCCCAAAGATTAAAAGATAATTTAGCATTTAAAAGCATAGCATTTACCATTTCAACTAAAGTCCTATTTTTCCTTTCGGCTAATCCATTGTGCTGAGGCGTATAAGGTGCGGTTCTTTGATGAATAATACCATGCATTTCGCAGAATTGAGAAAAAGAATCAGAAAAATATTCTCCCCCTCTATCACTTCTAAGGATTTTAATCCTTTTATCTTTCTGATTTTCTACAACTGACTTATACTCTTAAAATTTCTCAAATGCTTCATCTTTTGTTCTTAATAAATATACATATGTAAAACGAGAATGATCATCAGTAAACGTTATAAAATATCTTTTTCCTCCTCTAGTTAATTGACCATTTAATTCACAAATATCAGAATGAACAAGTTCTAATAAATTAGTATCTCTTTCGATTTTAGGGAAAGGTTTTCTAGTCATTTTTGCTTCTACGCAAATCTCACATTTATCATTATGATCATTTTGACATGCAATGTAACCATGTTTAAACATATACTTTAAAGAGCGAAAATTTAAATGACATAGTCTAGCATGCCACAAGGAAAAAGAATACTCAACAACATAAGCAAACACGCAATTTATTTCATTAATACTGAGTTTGAACATGCCATCACAGGAATATCCCTTTCCTACAAATATACCATTCTTCGATATTACAACTTTGTCAGACTCTAGAACAATTTTAAATCCCTTCTTGCACAACAGATTTGCAGATAGAAGATTTTTCCTCAAATCAGGAACATGAAATACATTAAGCATAGTAAGTTTCTGTCCAGATGTAAACTTCAATTCAACACTTTCTTTACCGAGCACTTTGGCCGAAACGTGGTTTCCCATCAACACCTCTTCAGGTTCTTTCTGATCTGTATAGGTTTTGAACATTGCTTTGTTATTGCATACATGGATGGTTGCGCCAGAATCGAGCCACCAATCTGCAGTTTTAGTTATCGCAGCCATATGCAATGCCGTAATCATGCCTTTCTGCATGTCAGAAACCATAGCAACAAGTTCTTTGACTTCGTTTTCTATTAGATTTGCCTTGTTGCTATTTTCTGATCCGAAACCAAGTTTCTTTCCGGTATTTCTGAATTTGCAATTTTTAATATAGTGGCCTTTCTTTCCACAGTTATAACAAGGCCACTTGTTCTGTGCAAAATTAGATTTCTTAAAATTTCCCTTCTTCTGGACTTTGAAATTGTTCTGAAGTTTTCTATGACCATTTTCACTGACATGATTCACCTTAGAGTTAGTTTTAGAACTAAGAAAAATCATGTCACGTGCATGGTTCTTTGGCTCAATCTGTAGATGAGTCTGAAATTGCTCTATGGTAAAACTTTCAGGGGAGTGCAGAATTTTCTTTCTGTATTCATTCCAAGTAGGAGGAGGTTTAGATAGAATCGCTCCAACTTGAAATGAATCAGGGACTTTAATTTCGAGTTCGCTCAGTTTAGAGACGAGAATTTGTAATTCATGCACTTGATCCATGATTGGCATGTCATCGGACATCTTAAATTCAAAATATTTAAGCGCTAGAAATTTATCCGTACCTTTCTTCTCATTTTTTGTACTTTGTTTCAAGGGCGCTCCAGATTTCCTTTGGTGTCTTCATATTTCTGTAAAGATCATACAGACGATCGGTGAGGGAATTGAGAATGTAACCGCGACAAACTAGTTCGTCTTCTTAACGCTTGTTTTTCTCTGTCCTGGCACTCTCGGCATCATTCGAAGTTGACACTGAATCTGGAATTGGCGGCAAGTTCGGATCGAGAACGTAAAATATCTTCAAGGCGGTCAATAAGAACATCATCTTGTCTTTCCATCTAGTGTAGTTGCTCCCATCGAATCGATCCAGTTTGATAACATCTTGGTTCTGGAAATGAACCTTGACACTTGAATTTAATTCTGTCTCCATAAGATCACCTTTCGATTGTTGAGTTCTAGTTTGGTTAAGACAGAATTAAAAACTTTGAGGCGTATATGACACACTTTCCGAAAGGTGATATTGCCCCCACTATGGGAGTACAGTAGAAGGCAATCACCCCCAAGATACAACAAAGCCCTTGAAACTCTCTTAGAAGATAATGAGAAGAAGATGCCTTAAATGTGAAGAGCATGACACAATTTATAGACTTGAACAGACACAACCATCTGAATGGTTGTGACCATTAAGAGTTGAACAGACACGACCACAACCGTTTGAATGGTTGTGACCATTAAGCGTTGAACAGACACAACCGTTAGTTCGGTTCAGACAACCTTTGAATCTGAAGTTCAAAAAGTCAACTCTGTTACTAAGTCAACCCAAGATGCCGCAAGTGCCTCATCAAAGACAATAATAAATAAATGTTATATGCCTGCTAGAAATCAGGCCCACTTTGCTCATTATTCACTTTATTTATTACTTAAATATTGGGAACTATTATAAAGACTTGGGTGTTTGTCTCTCCATCCGACGTGGGACTATTTCCCACTTACAAATGCTACCAATATATTCAAACTACTTACAATCCCCCACTAGTTTGTATATATTGGCTGCAACCACACCTCTCTCGTGACAAATATTATGCATAAAGAAAGGTATCTCTCGATTTAAACCTTCCATTAGTGTATATATATCAATCGTCTAACAAAGTTATTGGTGTCCGCAGATTAAACCAAAATTTTTTATTATTAGAATTTGAAATACAACACACACAATATTCATCTTATTTTCTAAGAGCTTTATAACTGCTTTAGCACTATTATGGCCATGTGCTAATCTTGTACTTCATAAGCATTTACAAGAGAATACTCCATATCTCTTGTTGAAGCGGCACCACTTCTATGCTAATATAGGTGGAGTTTCCTTTATTATATCCCCGTTACTGTGGATATTTAAAAATTAAATAACTCCATTGAGAGCTTTCGCTCATCCTCTTTATCGTAACAGACAGCACTAGATACTTATTTATATAAGAATGAGACGTCTAGTGCAATACAGGTACATGACAGTAACTTGTTATTACCCATTGAACTATTAAAATTAGTTTTTACTAATTAAAGTTGAGTTACCATTACTGGTGCCAAATTTTAAATGTTTAAGTCCCATTCCAATTGACGTATTCTTTACCAAATCTCTAGATAATGCCTTGGTAAAGGGATCTGCTAAATTCTTTGCAGATCTCACATAAACTATGGTAATTATTCCATTAGTTATTAATTCTTGAATATATTCATGTCTTAAGCTAATGTGTCTAGATTTACCATTATAAACATTTTATAAGCTCTAGACATAGTCGCCTCACTATCGCAATGCAAGGAAATAGATGGCATTGGTTGTGGCCACAATTCTATATCCAATAAAAAATTTCTCAGCCATTCCGCTTCCTTGCCGGCAACAGCCAAAGCGACAAATTCAGATTCCATTGTTGAATGAATGATGCAAGTTTGTTTCTTAGAGGCCCAATTAATGGCACCGCCTCCAATTGTAAATACCCAACCTGTTGTGGATTTATTATCACTTGCACTTGTGATCCAACTTGCATCCGAATAACCTTCTAGTACTGCAGGATAATTGGAATAAAATAGACCAAACTCTTTTGTTCTTTTTAGATACCCAAGAACTCTACTGATGGCCTTCCAATGATTAGTACTGGGTTTACTGGTGTATCGTGACAATTTGCATACTGCAAAAGCTATATCAGGCCTTGCACAATGCATCGCATACATAAGGCTTCCAATAGCGCTAGCATATTCTAATTGTGCAATTACATTGTCACAATTCTCATTTAATTTCATACTCGGATCATACGGAGTAACACTTTCTTTAATATTAAGATGTTGGAATTTATTTAATAATTTCTCTATATAATGAGATTGGTTTAGCACAAACCCTTCACTATGGTTTTTCCACCTTTATTCCTAAAATAGTATCTACTTCATTCAAATCTTTCATTTTGAATACTGAAGTTAAATACATTTTTGTTTCATTTATTCCAATCATATTTGTACCAAATATCAACATGTCGTCTACATAGAGACATATGATTACCCCATAATTCTGATTGAATTTGGAATATACACATTTATCCGCACTATTATGCTTAAAACCATTTGATATTATTGCTTTATCAAATTTCTCATGCCATTGTTTAGGGGCCTGTTTTAAACCATATAGCGACTTAGTTAATTTACAAATTTTGTTCTCATTTCCAGGAAGTATGAAACCTTCGGGTTGTTCCATGTATACTTCCTTATTTAATTCACCATTTAAAAAGGCCGTTTTTACATTCATTTGATGCACATATAAATTATATATTGAAGCCAAAACTATAAGAACTCTAATGGATGTTATTCTAGCCACATGTGCATAAGTATCAAAATAATCTATGCCGTCCTTTTGTGTGAATCCTTTAGCCACTAATCTTGCCTTGAAAGTTTGTATAGAGCCATCTGTATTTAGTTTTCTTCTAAATACCCATTTACACTTTATAGGCTTAGATCCTTGAGGCAAGTCAACCAATATCCAAGTATTGTTAGACATTATTGAGTCCATTTCGTCATCAATAGCCTCTTTCCAAAATGCAGTATCTCTTGATGATATTGCTTCACTAAATGTTTTAGGATAATCTTCTATATTAAGTAGAATAGGTACTTTGTTAAGCACTTTGGTTCTATCTCCTTCAACGAGAAAGACTATCGAACGCGAATCAATAAAATCAGGACCAAAAGATTTTTCTTTCCTGATTCTTTGACTTTTTCTTGGTTCAATATTTTCATTACTTTCTCTTCTTTTATCATTTGTAATTTTCTTAGAAGTTGCTGCATTTTCATCATTATACAAATTAGAACCAACATTGTCATGCATAAATTTATTTTCAAAAAATTCAACATGTATCGATTCAATTATAACATTTGATTCTAAATCTAGAAGTCGATATGCTTTAGAATTCTGTGCATATCCAACAAATATACTTCTAATGGCTCTCGGCCCTAATTTAGATTTATATGGATTGGTCACTTTATAATATGCTATGCATCCCCACACTTTAATATAGTGTAAATTGGGTTTTCTACCATTCCAAATTTCATATGGTGAAACTTGAGTTTTCTTGGATGGTATTCTATTATGAATATAACATGCTGTTAAAAGCGCCTCACCCCAAAAATTAAAAGGTAATTTAGCATTTAAAAGCATAGTATTTACCATTTCAACTAAAGTCCTATTTTTCCTTTCGGCTAATCCATTGTGCTGAGGCGTATAAGGTGCGGTTCTTTGATGAATAATACCATGCATTTCGCAGAATTGAGAAAAAGAATCAGAAAAATATTCTCCCCCTCTATCACTTCTAAGGATTTTAATCCTTTTATCTTTCTGATTTTCTACAACTGACTTATACTCTTTAAATTTCTCAAATGCTTCATCTTTTGTTCTTAATAAATATACATATGTAAAACGAGAATGATCATCAGTAAACGTTATAAAATATCTTTTTCCTCCTCTAGTTAATTGACCATTTAATTCACAAATATCAGAATGAACAAGTTCTAATAAATTAGTATCTCTTTCGATTTTAGGGAAAGGTTTTCTAGTCATTTTTGCTTCTACGCAAATCTCACATTTATCATTATGATCATTTTGACATGCAATGTAACCATGTTTAAACATATACTTTAAAGAGCGAAAATTTAAATGACATAGTCTAGCATGCCACAAGGAAAAAGAATACTCAACAACATAAGCAAACACGCAATTTATTTCATTAATACTGAATTTGAACATGCCATCACAGGAATATCCCTTTCCTACAAATATACCATTCTTCGATATTACAACTTTGTCAGACTCTAGAACAATTTTAAATCCCTTCTTGCACAACAGATTTGCAGATAGAAGATTTTTCCTCAAATCAGGAACATGAAATACATTAAGCAGAGTAAGTTTCTGTCCAGATGTAAACTTCAATTCAACACTTTTTTTACCGAGCACTTTGGCCGAAACGTGGTTTCCCATCAACACCTCTTCAGGTTCTTTCTGATCCGTATAGGTTTTGAACATTGCTTTGTTATTGCATACATGGATGGTTGCGCCAGAATCGAGCCACCAATCTGCAGTTTTAGTTACCGCAGCCATATGCAATTCCGTAATAATGTCTTTCTGCATGTCAGAAACCATAGCAATAAGTTCTTTGACTTCGTTTTCTATTAGATTTGCTTTGTTGCTATTTTCTGATCCGAAACCAAGTTTCTTTCCGGTATTTCTGAATTTGCAATCTTTAATATAGTGGCCTTTCTTTCCATAGTTATAACAAGGCCACTTGTTCTTTGCAAAATTAGATTTCTTAAAATTTCCCTTCTTCTGGACTTTGAAATTGTTCTGAAGTTTTCTATGACCATTTTCACTGACATGATTCACCTTAGAGTTAGTTTTAGAACTAAGAAAAATCATGTCACGTGCACGGTTCTCTGCCTCAATCTGTAGATGAGTCTGAAATTGCACTATGGTAAAACTTTCAGGGGAGTGCAGAATTTTCTTTCTGTATTCATTCCAAGTAGGAGGAAGTTTAAATAGAATCGCTCCAATTTGAAATGAATCAGGGACTTTAATTTCGAGTTCGCTCAGTTTAGAGACGAGAATTTGTAATTCATGCACTTGATCCATGATTGGCATGTCATCGGACATCTTAAATTCAAAATATTTAAGCGCTAGAAATTTATCCGTACCTTTCTTCTCATTTTTTGTACTTTGTTTCAAGGGCGCTCCAGATTTCCTTTGGTGTTTTCATATTTCTGTGAAGATCATACAGACGATCGGTGAGGGAATTGAGAATGCAACTGCGACAAACTAGTTCGTCTTCTTAACGCTTGTTTTTCTCTGTCCTGGCACTCTCGGCATCATTCGAAGTTGACACTGAATCTGGAATTGGCGGCAAGTTCGGATCGAGAACGTAAAATATCTTCAAGGCGGTCAATAAGAACATCATCTTATCTTTCCATCTAGTGTAGTTGCTCCCATCGAATCGATCCAGTTTGATAACATCTTGGTTCTGGAAATGAACCTTGACACTTGAATTTAATTCTGTCTCCATAAGATCACCTTTCGATTGTTGAGTTCTAGTTTGGTTAAGACAGAATTAAAAGCTTTGAGGCGTGTATGATACACTTTCCGAAAGGTGATATTGCCCCAACTATGGGAGTACAGTAGAAGGCAATCACCCCTAAGATACAACAAAGCCCTTGAAACTCTCTTAGAAGATAATGAGAAGAAGATGCCTTAAATGTGAAGAGCAGGACACAATTTATAGATTTGAACAGACACAACCATCTGAATGGTTGTGACCATTAAGAGTTGAACAGACACGACCATAACCGTTTGAATGGTTGTGACCATTAAGCGTTGAACAGACACAACCGCTAGTTCTGTTCAGACAACCTTTGAATCTGAAGTTCAAAAAGTCAACTCTGTTACTAAGTCAACCCAAGATGCCCCAAGTGCCTCATCAAAGAAAATAATAAATAAATGTTATAAGCCTGCTAGAAATCAGGCCCACCTGGCTCATTATTCACTTTATTTATTACTTAAATACTGGGAACTATTATAAAGACTTGGGTGTTTGTCTCTCCATCCGATGTGGGACTATTTCCCACTTACAAATGCAACCAATATATTCAAACTACTATAAAAAAATCCTACAACGGCAGATCTAAAAGTGAGCCATCCATCGAATTTTTCAACAACCGACACTGGTCATATTGATCTTGCTGTCCTAAGCTATAAATACACCAATTCCCTGTTTTTTGAATACTCTTTGTTCATTCATCTTGGCTTATTAAATCTTCAATTGTCGAAAAACCAAATTATTGAAAAAAAATTGAAAAATGGTTGATTTTTAAATCCGTCAATGTAGAAAATTTTGTACGACGTAATGGGTACTCCTTTTGCTCTTAGAATGATTGTAAAATGGATGGTCAATCATCAAAAAAGAATTTTTTTACACTGGCCAGAGCATATATAACACACTACACCCACGTACCAATCACACGTAAGCACACACAACACACACACCCCATGGAACCGTGAATTTGCCCTGAAAATATTAATTTATTGCCATTTTCTCTCGCGGGTTTCTGGATTTAGAACCCACACTCTCCTTAAGAAGATAATATAAAATTTGTGGTCATTTAAGAACTGAGCTATAGCTAGCTCATTGTTAGAATCCATTTTTAATCTAGGAAGGAGATAAGGAAAATGGAATGTTTTGTATCTTTGCCACTCTTTTCAAATTTGCCCTTAGATTATAACCACTACAATTTTATTTGGCCTTAAAATCCAAAGATAGAATGAGCCCATGGTGTTTTGGTTTTAATTTACTTTATGCATATTGGGCCTTTTAATTTTTAATTTAAATATGCACACCTCACCTTATATTTGTACTTCTAAAGTTCTTATCCATTCTAAATTTGCATGCATATTAAATTTGAAGTAAATTTCAGTAGAATTAGTTAATATTTTGAGTTTTTCCATAGTAATATCATGTTGATGAATAAAATATAAATACCATGAACTTATTGCTCGTAAAAAAACAAGGAAAGTGTAGGTTTTAATTTTAGCGCTCATTTTAAATTGTTCCTCGAATTATTTCTTGATTTCTCGATCTTGAGTTAGTTTTGTGGATTCAAATTTTATCAATTTGCATTTTATATGTAGTTTTATGGTTTAGATTTAACTGGTTATAATTTGATATTTTCTTTAAAGGTCCGATTTCATGCATTTTTTTATCTCAATTATACAATCATTTCTTTCTTATATATTCCATATCGGCATGTTGCTTATTTCTATTCATTTCTATAATATTGCAATATAATATGTTATATTTTCTTTTTGATTTTCTGTATCTTATTACCTTATAGCTACATATTAATATAAGTTTTTTTATTTTTTTTATTCCAAAATTTTGTATTGAATTTGAAGTTCATTATTGCCACTATAACACCTTTAAAATTTCTTTTGTTTGATTTGGTACCCACGTGTCACAAGCATTGGTATATTATATATAAAATCTATATGATAGAATATGCCCTCTTCAAGTTTTTTTGTACTCATACGAGGGAAATTAGCCTCTACCCCTTTAATTTAAGGAAATTTGTATTTATCCCTCCTTCTTACAAAAATTTAATCCTCCCCTCGTCTAATTTAAGTTAATATGCATTTGGTCCATTCTAAATTTATTTTCAGATTCATGTGATATATTTTCGGATGAATTATCTGTATTTATTTTCTAGCGTGTTATCACTATTCATTTTAGATTGTAGCGTAACATTTCTGGAAAGTATCTTCTCCCTGGTAGGATGACGGACATGGATAATCCGATCCGGATTCGTTTTCAAATTCAACAACTTGCGGATATAGATATTAAAAATTCATATCCTGATGGATCCGGATTCAGATAGGAAATTTGTATTCAAGCGGTATCATTTCTCTTGAGTCTCTGGGAGCCAGAGAAGATGAGTGCTTGCCTATTCAGATTAGACAACTTAACAGGTGTTATCAAATGGCAATTGTCTTAGAAAAATACACAAATCCTGCCATCCATGTGCAGCAGTTGCCGATTTCTCCCGAACATAAGATCAATTCCCATGAAAAGATATGAACTCGAATCCAAACTCAAATATAAACCTGAACTCAAACTCGAACACAAACTCGAACTCTAACCTAACTCGAATCTAAACTCGAATATGAACTCGAACCTAAACTACTCGAACCAACTTGACTCGAACCAAGATTGCAATTGTCATGACTCGCATACTACTCGATCCATTCGACTACATTCTAAACCTTTTGCAATCTATGGTTTCGATCAAGACTTGTTAATCAATCAAATCAATTAAGTATATTAACCAGTTATAATATATTATACTCGGGGTGTTTGGGATAGTTTCCTGTGTGAAGCCAACGGAGCTTCACGAGTCTCGTATTAACCTCTTTTTTTATTTTACTCGAATATCAGTCGGGTTGACTCATCTACAGCCTAGAGCCCCCGATACTAACACATGAAATGGAACCGTGTTTCCTTGCTCCCGGGCCCCACTCTTGAACTCATGAATACTTCTACGGTTGCGTTGATATTCACACTTGGAACTTAACGTTAACATAGTGACCATATAGAGATCTATAGAATATATTTACCCATGATCATATACTCTTACTCGTCATATAAATATTCTACAATTATCATTTTCCTTACTCTTACCTATTTTTGGGACTTACCGAGCGCTAGTTCGCTGATGGGCATTCCACCCACTTTTCTTCTCTTAGAATGTTCGTCAGATACGGTCGAGACAGAGGAAGTGGAAGCCACAGAGGAGGAATAAAACCAGATCGCTACTCAGGACTAGCTCATCTTCACTTTTCTTCAGTTTATGTATGCCACTTGTTTAGGCATTTTCCTTATTGTATTTACTTTCTGGCATAAACTCATGTATTTGTAAATATTGGAAGTTAAATATAAATGAAGATGCTTGGTGATATCTTTTTTACAGTCTCCATTTATTCTTGTATTATGTATTATTATTTCAATATGCTTAGTATATTTATTTTGGGAATGACCTTCTCTGGATAAATATGTCGCGGGCTTGCCACGTTACCGTTTCCGTCTACTGGAAAGCGGGACGGGACATGTTTTGTTGGTGGCCCATGCAGATCAGTTCTGCATGAAGTCGTAAACAATATACAACAAGAATTAATGAATTCAACAAACATTTACATTCCTTTAATTAAAAATTCTTGAATCTATCATAAACCTATCCTACGTGACTTAGATAAAATCTTAGTAGCCTCCCTACCTGCACTCGCGCTCTTCGACACTGGGGCATCATATTGCTTTATGTCGCAACGGTTCGTCCGAACTCATGCGATCCTAGTTAAACCGCTCGTATCCTGCTGGAATTTCAGTTTAGGGAATGACATTCTAAAAGCAACTTTGGGATACGATCCGTGTCCAGTGGTTGTCTGCAGTCAAGAATTCTATGCAGGCTTCAAAGTGCTGGACATACCAAATTTCGACGTAGTCTTAGGAATGGACTGGCTGTGAACTTTCTTCGCTACCATCGACTATCGCCAAAGGAGGGTAGTGTTCGAAATACCAGATCATCCAGTGTTCTATTTCAAAAGCGGAGACCGGACCTTGGAATCTAGTGTCTACCGAGCAAAACTGAAGAAGCAGAGATTGCAGCGTTGCAAGCGGAAGAATCGAAGCCAGAGGTAGTTCGAGAGTTCGAGAATGTATTTCCGGAAGATATATCAGGTTTGTCTCACGATCGAGCTCTTAAATTTAGCATCGATTTACAACCCAGCGCACAACCAGTAATAAAAGTTTTGTACCAATTATGTCCAGAGTGATTGAAGGAGATCTGCATTCAGTTGGACGAACTACTAAAGAAAGGTTGGATTCGTCCCAATACTTCAAGCTGAGGATCTCCAGTGCTAATTGTGAAGAAGAAGGAAGGTTCCTACAGGATGTGTGTGGATTATTGAGCTCTGAACGAAGTGACAATTAAGCTGATGTCTTGAGGACGCATCTTCAGGCGTTCAACGGGATTTGAAGTAGTCTATAAAGACTTCTCTCCAATCCTCAACCTTTTCTTGGTCTTTTATTTGTAGAGCCGCTGGCTTGGTCATTCCCTTTTCCTCGGACGTCTCTGGAAATATTTCTGCCGGTGCGAGGACTCGACGGCTTTGAATAACGATTCTCACGTCATCGAGGTTTTCGTCCGCCAGTTCTTTAGCGAGCTTGGCTAATGCATCTGCCTTTCCATTTTCCGCACGTGGTATGCTTTCCAAGGTGTAGGAAGGTATTAGGGTCAGCAGTTGTTGTACCCTCTTACCGTAATTCACCAGTTCTGGTTTGCACGTTTGATAATCGCCGTTTACTTGACTAACGACCAGTTGGGAATCTCCGTATATGAAGAGGTTTTCAATCCTCATGTCAATGGCGATCTCGAGACCTGCTATCAAAGCTTCATATTCGGCATCATTGTTCGTCCTCGGCTCTGTTAAGGAGAAGGCAAAACGCATCATCCCTCCTTATGGAGTTACGAAGATGAGGCTCACCCTTGATTTGATTATGGGGGTGTTTTGTTTGTGCTTCTTCATGGAAGATGCTCTATCGAAGTAAAGTTCCCACCAGTATCACTTCCGTCAATCGTGTCAAACGCATGTTTGTCTGGCAGTTCGCAATTCAGAGGGGAATCGGTAGGTATCGGGTGATCAGCGAGGAAGTCGGTGATGGCTTGGCCTTTCACTGCCTTAAGAGGCTGATAAGTTATTGAGAACTCCATCAAGAGAAAGGCCCATTTAGCGAGCCATCCCGTCAATATGGCTTTTGACATCAAATATTTGAGAGGATCCACCTTCGATATGAGACGGACATCATGCGCCAATGCATAGTGCCTAAGCTTCGTTATCGCGAAGATCAACGCCAGGCAGTGTTTTTCGATGGGAGAATAATTGATTTCGCCCCCAGCAGAACTCGACTCAAATAGTAGAAGGCTCTCTCCTTCCCTTGGTCATTCTCTTGTGCCCATAATGCGCCTAAGAAACCTTCGAGGGCTGTTTTATAAAGAATGAGAGGCTTTCCATTGACCGAAGCGGCCAGTACTAGCGGATTCTGCAAGTATTGCTTGATTTCGTCCAGCGCGCTTTAGCATTTGTGATTCCAGACGAACGGGGTCCCCTTTTTCATCAGGTGACTGTAAGGATGGCACTTGCCTAAAAGATTGGCTATAAATCGCCGGATATACGCGAGCTTTCCTTGGAGAGACCGCAATTGCTTGAGATTCCTTGGCGAGGGCATCTCCATAATTGCCTTGATCTTTGACGGATCTATCTCGATACCTCGGTGTCAGACGATGAATACTAGGAATTTACCCGAGGAAACTCCAAATGCGCATTTGAGAGGGTTCATCTTCAAGTTGTATTGCCGAAGTCATTGAAATACGATCTTCAGATGCTCGAGATGTTCCTCGTATGATTTGCTTTTAACCACGAGGTCGTCGATGTAGCATTCGACGATTTCATGTATGAGGTCATTGAAGATCTTCGTCATGGCCCTCTGATAGGTGGCACCGGCGTTCTTTAGACCGAAGGGCATCACTTTATAGCAGAATATACCCAAAGGGATCCGGAAAGCGGTGTACCTCTGGTCCTCGGGATGCATCTTTATCTGGTTATATCCCGACGATCTGTCCATGAAGGAGAAAACTTCGTGAGTGGACGTGTTATCTATCATCAGCTCAGTGACTGATACTGGGAAGTCGTCTTTCGGGCAGGCTTTATTGAGATCCCGAAAGTCCACACATATGCGCACTGTCCCATTTTTCTTCATCACCGGGACGATGTTGGCGATCCAATCAGGATACTGAACTTCTTGGATGAAGCCGGAGTCGATTAACTTCTTGACCTCGGCGTTGATACTCATCTCAAGCTCAAGCCGCATTCTCCTTGGTGCTTGTTTGATTGGCTTAATGTCCGGGGATATTGCCAGTTTGTGGACAACAATTTCTGGATCTAGTCCTGGCATTTCGGAATAGTTCCATGCGAAGCAATCCCTATGCTACATAAGCACGTCTTTTAGTGTAGCCACCCTTTCTTCAGACAGCAACTCACTAACGAATGTCGGTCGCGGGTCACTTGCCGTCCCCAAATCTATCTTCTTGAGGTTATCTGCAGTGGTATGTATTCCATCTTCCAGCTCTTTTGGTGCTGGTGGAAACTCTGAGATCACTTCGTCATCATCGTTTTCGAAGCACCAGGGGAGGTTATCCCCATCTTCAGGCTCTTCTTTTGATAGTGTTATCATATGACATGTACGAGCTCGCTTCCAAGACCGATGTTGATCTGGTTCTACTCTCGCTGTATGCGCGGCTTTTGGTTCGTGCTTCTGCGGCGGAGTTATCCTCCAGCTGCTGGATAGAGTGAACCTGCCCTGTCGATATTGATCTTCGACCCAGTTCTTGAAGGTGAAGCAGTCTTCGATAGGATGTCCTATTGCCCTATGATAGGAGCAATAGTCCGGATGGGAGACTTCACCAGCTTGTTCGGGGTGCTTGGACACCGGGAGGATAATCATTTGATGTTTTATAGCAAGATCAAGTATCTTCTTTGTCTTATCTTGGGCGAAAGAGTACGCTCGACCCATCTTCTTTATAAGAGATGAAACCTAAACGCTCGACTCCTAATCGCGTGGATTCTTGGACTCATTTTGTCATCATTGAACACCTTTCCCATTCTCTGGTTTGTTTCTGCCTCTGCGTTGTGCTTTTTGCATGACGGGTTGACAGGGAGGAGCATTTTCATTTTTCGCAGCCTGTTGAAGAAGGCGTTCTGTCCTGGCTTTCTCGTAGATGGTCATTTCGCGATTGTGATCGTCTCGAACCTTTTGACCAGCTTCCCTTATAAGCTTGTCCATTTGTTCTTCGAACGACGGACTGGGCATTTTCACGTCGAGGGCTCTTTCTGGTTCAGGGTGAGCATTCTCCCACTGAGCATCCCCTTCTTCATCAAAGTCATGTACGACGTAGCAGTCACGGAATAGCTCCCCTTTCTTGGATTGAACATACCCAAGCCCGGTCGTTTCCATTATTCCGTTGGGCAATTTCCACTGAGTTCCTGGAACGTTCCAGATCCTGTCATAGAACTTAACTCTCCGAGTGGTCTGTTTGAAAGGTACGCCTTGGCACCTTAACAGCCTTTTTAGTCCGCTCGTGTAATATCTGGGCAAACGGATGGGCTGGAGCCTGTCAAGTGTAGAATCCGCGTCGTGCCAGATTTCTTTCTCCCCTTTGGTTTCTCCGGATCGGTAGGATAGGATCGCCTTTTCACCTTCTCGCCTGGGAGGGACATAGAACGTCTGCAGCTCTTCCACACTATAGGTGTCAAGCGCGTCTAGTTCTTTATGATGTTTGGGCGGAACCATGGCAACTTGCAAACTTTGATCTTCACCAGCGATGGTTTGTATTGAAGGCCGAGCAGAGAATATAGCATGGACCTCATCTTCCGAATCGCTGCCAAAGATCAACATAAGAGCGGATGGTCCTGGTTTGTTGTACTGGGGCGGACCCGAGTAAACTATCTCTTCCTCCTCCTCGGTATCTGATTGATTGATTTAGCGTGCTTGCGCTTTCTAAAAGATAGATCAAAAATATTTGTTAACCGCAATCAAGAACGGCGTCGCATGAAGCTAGCCGGTGAGTATGGGTCGGTCCACAGGGATTTTGTGAATTTCCGATTCGTTCTTACGAGTTAATTCCGAAGGGTGTTCGGTTGATTATTAAATCTAAAAATTGATTCTATCTAAAAACTAAATTAATCTAGATCTAAATCTTGCTAGGGTTAGGTTTAGGAATGGTTTGGAAATATAAATAAATCTCAACGCTTTCTATACCCAGATTAGGATCTAAGAGGAGTTATGGTAATTATCAATAAAGGGGATTGGATCCGTTCGGGAAGGTGTTCCTTCCTCTAGGTTCTTGTCCTTCTTTTAGAGATCCTTACCCTAACCTCCATGGAAAACATCACACCCGGGCCTTTATACTACGGTATCACCGCTACCTCGAGGGATAGGGTGCCGTAGGGAGCGGTATGTGCATGTATGCATGGAGTCCTATAGATTCTATGTGATGAGTAAGAAAGGGATGAGAGATCTCATCTCTCAAAAGCCTTTCCCAAAGCTAACATCTAAGGCAAGGAATTAAAATCTAAACTAGGGCAATTAAATAAAACTACTTACTGATGCATCTCTCCAATCATCCATGCAGGGTTGTCAGATCTGAATTTCTGAATGGAGAAGAAACACCGACGCTCTCCAAAAGATTTCTAAATTTTATTCATTAAAGGGAGGCATGAAGAATTACAATGTTTAGAGTTCTATTTATAGGAAATAGAAACCCTAGGTTACATTTTGATCCGCATGTCTGAAATTACAAAAATAGCCCTAGGTCAACTAGTCAAAGCCGCAAATGAATTTTGGTAAAATAAAATCTTCCTTTTGTCTTCTTAAAAAGGAAGTATTGGGCCTTTCCTTTGTGGGCTCTTCTGTCTTTGGGCTTCCCTGGCTACTTAATTCTTTAATTCTTTCTTTAAAATAGCTTCTGTTCTCTTTCAGATTTTCCAGTGAATAATTGTGGTGGACTTTTAACCGTGGCTTCGAAATCTTGGATCTTGCATTGCCTTGTACTTTGTGAATTTTATCTTTGATGTAGGCTTGATCAAGAGTCTTCTGTTTGTTTGTCAAAAGTCCCTTTTTGTATCATCTTTTGTCTTTTTCACTGTTTTCGCTCCAAGAACCTGTAACCTGTAATATGTAGCAGACATGCATCAAAAGCACCTGTTTATTTATAAAACGAATAAGAATGGGGAATATAA
This sequence comes from Agapanthus africanus, assembly GCA_030015575.1. Classification (NCBI taxonomy): domain Eukaryota; kingdom Viridiplantae; phylum Streptophyta; class Magnoliopsida; order Asparagales; family Amaryllidaceae; genus Agapanthus; species Agapanthus africanus. Next base: position 855,417,064 of record JASDDO010000022.1, on the reverse strand, counting down.
AATGCAATATTATGATATGAACAGTATCACTCCTGAAGACCGGAATGGTGGTGATAGCTTTGTTCTCCGGTTTATGACATCTCTCTGTGTCTTCAAAGTCTGGCAAGAAGTATTTTGCATCTTCGTACTTTCGGACTTCGTTCATGGAGAATGGGTTCAGCTCTCCCATCACCGTGTACTCGAGACCATCCTTGAAGTATTTCATACACTGATATTTTGTCGAAGGGATGATGTTGTATTCGTGTAACCAGGGTCGGTCGAGCAAAGCGTTATAGCAGGTCTTGGCGTCAATGACGTGAAATTTAATATCCGTGACGAGTAGTCCGAAGTGCAATGTCAGTATCATGGAGCCGAGAGTCCGTGATGACTGGGAATCGACCGGAGATGGTAATTTTATCACGAGCGAGGTGTTGAACGCTCATGCAGATTTCCTTCAACACTCGCACGTTGAGGAGATTGACGGAAGACCTATTGTCGACCAGGATCTTACCTATTTTTATATCGTGGCAGTATCCTGAGACATAGAGGGGATGGTTGTGCTCGCATGTCCTAAGAAGGAGGTCTTCATCGCCGAAGGTGATATCGGCTGTGTGCACTTCTTCTAGCTCGTCCTTCATCCTTTCTTCGGCGAGGAAAGCTTGGAATTGCTCTGGCTTTTGTAGCGCCTTGATCAATGAATCTCTTGCTTCCTTTGATAGTAAAAGGGCGTCAAGAATGCTGAGCTGCGAGGGTAACTTCCTTAAGTGTGCCAGAATGTTGTAGTCTACCTTACTTTTTTTTGGCTGGTCCTTGGCGGTCAGCTCTTTCATGACTTGGTCATCCAGGGCGATATCCTCAGAGACCTTTTCTTTTCCCTTATCTTTTCTATTCGTGGGTCCGGGATTCTTTTCAGGCAACGTACGATTGCACAGCTGGATATTTTCACAGGTCTTTGGTTCCTCCACTTTTCCCAAGGTGGACTCTTTAAAGAGAGGACCAAGAGCCATTTCTTCATCAGAGTCGCTTCCGAAGGTGGGAACCTGCGATCCCCCAGCATTGACCATGCGTTAGTTGGTGGTGGTTTCTTTATGCTCCTCGGTCGTATTTCTTTGCTCTCGACGAGTTTTGCGTTTCATCGGCTTAAAATGTTGTCGGTGAGCAACATATCCCTGCCACCATCTTTTAAAAGCGTTGCACTCTTCAATGGGGTGTGCGATCTTTCGATGATATAGGCAGTAGCTAGGATACATCTCTGCTTCACCGACAGTGTTTCCTTCGGAGGGTGGTAGCTTCATTCCCATTGATATGGCTTTAGCAAACCTTTTCCTCATCTTGAACTTGTTCTTATTCACGACAGATGTCCCTTGGTTCGGCGGGAGTGTCTCGACTCTTTCGTCCAGTCGCCGGCGTTTGGCCTTTTCAAATATGGCCATCTCATGCTCCCGATCAACTTTACTTTTCAGAAGAGCTTTGTTTAGGAATGCGTCGATCATCTCGTCTGATGGCCCTGGAAGTTCTGGTTCAGGCCCTGCCCCCAGTCTCTTGGTGCAAAGGGCTTCTTCATCGTTTATTGATGAGTGAGAGATCACATGGCAACTTGCTACGCAATCCTCAAATTCATCCGACGAGTCTTCTCCATCATCTCCATCTTCAAGGACGTGGCCGAGAAACTCTTGGAGCGTGATTGGAGTTCGCGCCTTCTGGTTATACTCTTCCAACGCGTCGATCTGTTTCTGCAGGTCCGTGCGCTTGTCGCCAGGCTTCACGGGCTTTTTGGATTTCTTCTTCTTTTTCGAAGATTTCGACGGCTGGGTGTGAGCACTTTGGCTATTACCACCAATCCTTGGAATTGGGTGCGGCTTCAGCATCCCTTCGATGATCTGAGGCTCCAGCGGGTTCTTCCACCTGATTGCTGGGCATATCTGGAGATCATTCAGCATCCTTTTGATTTTGGCCGAAAGAGCCACCTCCCATGGAGCTTCTTCAATAAAAGAGCACGTTGCCCCGGTGTATCCGTCTTCTTATGAGTGTGCGGCTGTGGTGGGTTTACTTTCTACTTTTCTGACAGTGCAAACTTACCTAGTAGGTACTGATCCTCGATCCATCCCTTAAAGACGAAGCAATCTTCGATCGGATGGCTTACCGTTTGGTGGTAAGGGAAATAATTAGGATTATTCGCTTCGCCGGGTTGCAATGGCCGCCTTAGATTCGGCAGATTGATAAGCCGGTTGCGCATCGCCAGCTCGAAGAGTCTCTTCGTTTTGTCCCGAGGGAATGAGTAAGGGCGCTTCATTTTCTCATTATAATAGCGCCGTCTCTCTTCCAATTGATCCGTTAATCTTGGAGCACTGGGTTGCTGTTGGGTGTTTGCAACGAAGGTCGCCTTCCCTTTACTCTTCTCGTTCCGCGGCTCTGGCTTCGGAGGAGACGATTTATGCTCCATCTGATCTATCTGGGCTAGCTTGTCGATTAAATCCTGGAATGTGGTCGGTTTGAAGAACATCAGAAACTGTGAAATAGTTACATGAGGGTCTAGAGTGCCCACGAACATGCCCACCGCAGGCGCTTCTTCAATGCGCTGCTCGCACTTCGACCATAGATTCCGCCATCGGATTGCGTACTAAACCCATGTCTCGCTTGGCTTCACCCTGGCATTGATCAATGTCGTTATTGGGGTGCGTTCACTAGCACTCGTGAATCGCTGGGTGAATAACAACTCCATCTCTGCGAATGTCTTGACAGAGTCATTTGGGAGTTCGGAATACCACTCGAACGCTGTCTCCGATAAGCTGCCGACGAATTGGCGGAGCAAAAGCTTGTCATCGCCACCAGTATTGCCACAGAGAGCCCTGAACTGAGCGACATGCTGATGGGGATTGCCTGTCCCCTTGTACATATCCCGGCAGGTACTTTATCTTATCATACCAGCCTGGATACGGTCGCCCAGTTCTAACAATTTGCCCAGCCGCTTCATTCGCCTGGTGAACTCGTATTTGCTGAGCAATATAGTCATTCAGGGCAGCTTTGGAGATTGTTTCCTCCTTGGCTGTTGACAGAGCCGGCAGAGGATTCGATGTTTCTCCTCTGTCATCTTCAATTATTACTAGAGGATCTTCGGCTGGAGGGTCCGGCTGGATCATTATGCCCACCATATCCTGGAATAGAAGGGTCATTTGCTTTATATTGGCCGCTTGTTCCGCAGCCTCTTTGTCCCTCTTTTCAAGCATTCTTCGAAGGAATTCGGTATCAGCTTCTTGTTCATGACGTTGTTCTGATGATGCCTCCGGGCTTTCTTTTGGCCCGGTGAGTGCGACCATCGCAGTCAGCATCTCCTGAAGTTTCTGCTGCTGCTGTTCCTGAGCTCTCGTGATGGATCGGGTGAGTGGTCGGTGGCCAGTAGAAACGCGGCTATCCTCTTTCCCGGATGCCATGTAGACGACATGTACCACCATGCCCCCAGACTTAGGGCGTTTGGGCTCGGTGTTTTTGTAGTCTGCCACGTTTACAGGGGCTTTCTCTGGCCTCTTTTTCTTTTGAGTAGTCGACGTGGAGGGGACCGTTGTAGCGGGCACCCAAGTGGTTGTCGTCTTTTGTGGCTTAACAGGACGGTTTTCTTCCTGTCGGGCCTTCAGCTTCTTCCGCCTGCGGGGATAGTCTTGATCAACCATCGACTCTCGGACTTGTCGCCAGATTTTGTAAACTTTAGAAGACAGTCGTTGAGGAGACTGTTCCGGCTTCATTTCTGTGACAGTCTCCACCGGCGGCGGAGATCTTTCTAGTACGGCTGTAGGCGAATTCCTGTGCACCTTGTTCAGCAGCTCAAAGCTGTTCTCGGTTGGAACAGAAGCATCAACTTCCACCGTTGGAGCTGGTGGAGTTAGCCCAGAGGGGGAGTTGCCCCCTGCCTTCCTTACTCGGCGTCAGTGGCGACGTCGAGCGTATCGAGCCGTTGGTGTTGGTTCAGCGATGGGAATGGCTTTGTCTTGCCCCCTACCCAGGTGAGGGGCTGCTGCTGGCGTCAGCCAGTTGAAGACTGATGTCCGTCGAGACACAGTATTCAATCGGTCAAAAACAGACTTCTGAGCGGGGACAGGAACCGTAGTGGAAACCGGAACAGCCAGTCTTGTAAAAATTGACCCTTTGGTTGGAGAAGCCGCCTTGACGACTTCGGGAGCAGGGTTGGTCACTCTTTTCGGAATAACCTTTTCTTGAGGTGCAGGCTTCATCATGGGCCCACTTGAACTTTGGCCCAATCTGGAGAAGACCGAGGTGCCGGCGCTGGACGACCTGTTGAGAGGGGACGCGGTAGCTGTAAGCCGATCAAAGACCGACTTCTTGGGAGCTTCCAGTGTTGGCATAGGAGCGGTGAAGCTCGTTGGCGGGAGCATGGTCCCGAAAAACAATCTTGTGGTGGCATGAGTGACCTGTTCCACCGGTATTGTGAATAGGGAAGCTGCTTGAGGCCCGTAGGCTACGCCTCCAGATGAGACGGAGCGCGAGTTGCAGCTGCAGTTGGAGCACTTTGCGCAAGTAGATGCCATTGCTGTTTCGCTTTCTGCACCAAGCAAACGCCAAATCTTAGTACCTCGAAACCCAAGGGCAACCATTAGCAAACCGTGATTGGTTCGCGAACACGACACATAAAGTGTGGAGTGGAAAGAGGAAAAGGTCCCACCGGGCGTGCCAGAATCTGTTCCCCTCTGAATCACGGAGACACGACCGCGCGGGTCCGTCTTGCCTGAAATTCGGGGCTGATGCTAATTGGTGCTATCCGTCCGTCTTTAAACTAACATCGGATCGTGAGGTCCTCAGACTCCCTCTCGTTTGAGGGGTTTTTGCTTGTGGGGACGCTCTTCCCTGCAGGCGCAAGCCCCTATAGTTAATTACGCTACCGCATCGCGGTAACCACTTTCTCCTTCTCCATATGGTCATTTCATGTCGTGGGTGTTTTTTTTGTGTTTGGTTGTCCGTGGATTGTATATAGAGACTAACTTATGTTGTTGCCCGTAGGGCGTGGACTAGTCCAAATCCGTATCTTTCTTAGATTTAGGTTTGGGGGTTGGGTTTAAGGATACGTTAGCCTCGTTTGAGACTAAGATCAACTTAAACGTTTATTAAGGATACGTTAGTCTGATTTTAGACTAAGATCAACTTAACGGGATCGTTTAGATCCAACAAAAGAGCAATTGAGACTCTATTGTTTAGTTTAGTGACATTGCGGTCGATTAGTTTAAGGACATTGCGATCCATTGTTAGTTTAAGGACATCTCGGTCCAATGTTAGTTTAAAGACATCACGGTCGAGGTTAAGGACATCATAGTCCGTGGGTTTAAGGACCCCACAGTCCGTTGTTAGTTTTAAGACATTACGGTCGAGGTTAAGGACATCATAGTCCATGGGTTTAAGGACCCCACAGTCCGATGTTAGTTTTAAGACATCACGGTCGAGGTTAAGGACATCATAGTCCATGAGTTTAAGGACCCCACAATCCAGTTTAAAGACATCATAGTCTGTGAAATGTGTGGTTGTCGGGACCTGTCACCTCTTTGAAGACGTTGAGGAATTACAACGACGAATATCAAAGGAGTAAAGAGATGTACCCTTGAACCAATGTGAGTTGGTTGAAAGAGCAGATGTGCTCAATTCAAAATAAGTTGAGGACTTATGGCCAGAATTGGGCTAAGTCCAATTAAAATGTTTTAACATTTTATTTTTGTTCTGGAAATTAAGCCTTTATTTGGGCTCAGCCCTTTTAATAATGCTAGGCATTGGGCTCTGACATTTTTGTCTTGTATTGAATGCATAACATTTATCAGAAACAAAGTTTGTTCTGACAGTGCGCCACGAGGCGCGCCAGGCGCATTGCGCTTCTGTCGGGTAGCGCACACAAAGAGGACACGTGTCGCGCTTAGCGCTGGTTTGTTAGCGTATTGCGCTTTTAATTTATAAGCGCATTGCGCTAGTCTGTTGGCGCACCAGTGAGTGACACGTGGCGCGCTTAACGCTAAGTACCAGCCCATGAGCACAGTGCTCTGTTTTAGAAGCGCAAAGCGCAAATTGTGTTTCTGGTTGACACGTGGAAAGTTTTGGCGCTGAGCGCCAGTCCAATGAGCGCAAGGGCGCAATTCATGAGTGCAAGGCACTTTTCAATAGCGCAAAGCGCATTTGATCAATTATAAGATCAAAGAACAAATTTATGTTCTTCAAAGGAGGCTTTTTTCCTCAAGATCCAAGAACAAAAGTTCTTGTTTTTATAAAAGGCTCTGCCTTTATAGATCAAAAGATCTGTGAATGAAGTAAAATACTTCTTTTAGTCTTTTTATGATTAGATCTTTTTTATCTTTTCTTTTTTGTTAAAGACCTTGGTCTTTTTCTTAGATCTCTGATTTTTTTTAGAAGATGGTTCTTCTTTTTACGAGATGGTTTCATCTCTATTATTCAAGAACATAGTTCTTTTTACCTTGAAGATGAAGAAAAATCTTCTTTTTTAGAAGCTAAGAGTTTTCTCTTCTTTTGCAGAGGGTTTTTCTTTCTTTTTTTCTGTATTCTGTATCTCTCTATTCTGTATATTTTTGACTTGAAGTCTATGGTCCTTTATATAGGGCCAAATGATTTGTTAAATCAGTTTTAAGAGATCTTTCTCTGATTGATTTGGGAATATCCCCCACCGTTGGATCTTTGATCCTAAGGCTTCTGTTTTACAGAAGATAATCTTCTTATTTTAATAAGATTGAAAAATCTTTCCATAACAGAATTTTAATTCTGATTAATTAATAATTTATTATTAGTAGATCTTTAGATCTGACGGTGGGGAATTTTTAATCTCAGCGCTGGCGCACCTTACGCTAGCGCACCTACGTTCGACACGTGGCGCGCAGCGCAGAGCGCAGCGCAACTGCACCAGCGCACCTGTGTTGGACATGTGGCACGCAGCGCAGAGCGCAGCGCAACCGTGCTAGCGCACCTGTGTTGGACATGTGGCATGCAGCGCAGAGCGCTGGATCTGAAGCGTTGCTTCAATTTTGAATTTTGAAGCAGATTTTTGCTCTGATTGGGGGTGCGCTGCCTAGGGCGCAGCGCTCCTGGCGCTGGCGTGTCTGCTTTTGACACGTGGCGCGCAGCGCGCAGAATCTGAAGCGTTACTTCAATTTTTGAATTTTGAAATTCAAAACAGAGCTTTGCTCTGATTGGGGAAACATACCCTCCTTATAAAAATTTCGTCCTCAAAATTTACAATTACATAGGGACTAATTTTCAAAAAGGTAAGGGTATCGTGTACGCATATCTTCTTCTCTTTCCCAAGTTGATTCTCCTGGCGAATCCTTTCTCCACATCACTCGGACCAAGTTTACCTCCTTGTTCCGTAATGTTTTCACCTTTCGGTCCATGATCTCGCAAGTTAGGTCAGTTTGTACCGTGAAATTTGAGTGATCAAGTATATGGCTGGGGTCGCTCACATATCGTCTTAGCTGGGATATGTGGAATACGTTGTGTACTCCTTCCAATGAGGGTGGTAGTACTAAACGGTATGCCACTTCTCCAACCCATTCAAGTATATCGAACGGTCCTATATATCTTGGACTTAATTTACCCCTCTTGCCAAAACGTATCACTCCTCTGTTTGGAGAGATCTTCAAGAATACATGTTCTCCAGGTTGAAACTCCAGATGTCGACGTTTTGCATTTGCCCAATGCTTCTGTCGGTCTTAGGCTATGTGCATATTTCCCTGATCGTGCGTACCACATCTACAGTTGCCACGATCATCTCTAGTCTAAGGAGTTCACGATCTCCAACGTTATCCCAACTCAGTGGGGAACGACACTTCCGTCCGTTGAGTGCTGCGAATGGTGCCATCCCAATACTTACCTGATAGCTGTTGTTGTATGAAAACTCCACAAGGTATAGGTGATCTTCCTACGAACCTCCGAAGTCTAACATACAGGCTCTCAGTATATCTTCTAGTATCTGAATTTTTCGCTTGGACTGTTCGTCTATTTGTGGATGGTACGCCGTGCTAAAATTAAGACTCGTTCTCAGGCTAGCTTGCAGACTCTGCCAGAACTGTGATCGGAATCTTGTATCATGATCGGAGACAATGCAAACAGATACTCCATGTAATCTCACAATCTTCTGCATGAGTTTATGGGTATCAAGTATGGTACACCTTGAAGGTTTTTAATCTTACTTTAAATTTTTACTCACCTCCATGTACTTCCTTACCAATGTCTCAGTCGACTGACCAACTCTGAATGGAATAAAGCGAGCCGACTTGGTAAGTCGATCCAATAACCCAAATTGCATCGTTACACTTCGCGCTGCGAGGGAGAGCAGTCACGAAGTCCATGGTAATGTGCTGCCATTTCCATTATGGGATTGGTAACGGCTGAAACAGACCAGCGGTTCTGTGATGTTCAGCTTTCACTTGCTGACACACCAAACACTTGGCTACGCTCCTTGCTAATTCGTGCGTCATTCCATGCCACTAGTAGTATTGCCGTAGATCCTTGTATATCTTCGTCCCACCGGGGTGTACTGAATACGGAGAGCTGTGAGCTTCTTTCATCAACTCTTCTCGAACAGGGCTGACTGGTACGCATAAACGGCTTCCATATCTCAAGGATCCATCTTCGTAGATGATGAAGTCAATTCGTAGTCCACTTTCTACTTGTTCTCGGATCCTTTGTAGCTTGGCATCATATGCTTGAGCTGCCTTGATCTGATTTACAAGAGTGGACTGGACTTGTAAGTTCATCAAAGATGAAGCGTTACCTGGCACAACTACTTCAATTCCAATCCTTGTAGTTCTTGTTGTAGTCTCTACTGAGTGGTGAGGTTCATTGCTAATGGCTGGCGACTAAGAGCATCGGGAACTACGTTCACCTTTCCAGGATGATACTGTAGGTTGATGTCGAAGTCCGTCATGAGTTCTAGCCATCTTCTCTACCGCATATTGAGTTCCTTCTGAGTAAATACATACTTTAGACTTCTATGGTCAGTGTATATATCTACTCGTTCTCCCAAAAGATAGTGGCGCCAAATCTTGAGTGCGAAGATGACGGCTGCCAATTCTAGATCATGTGTTGGATATTTGCGTTCATGTACCTTTAACTGTCTTGATGCAAAAGCCACAACTTTTCCATACTGGTGTAGAACACATCCTAATCCTTTACCGGACACATCACAATACACAACGAATCCGCCAGATTGATCCGGTATTACAAGCATAGGTGCAGAGGTTAATCTCGACTTGAGTTCTACAAAACCCTTTTCATATGCTTCTGACCATACGAATGCTTCGTCTTTACGTATGAGCTAAGTCAGGGGTGCTGCGATCTTTGAGAATCCTTCAATGGGTCGTCTATAGTATACTGCTAATCCCAAGAAACTTCTTATATCTTTCACTGTCTTTGGTGTCGGCCACTCGCTGACAGCTGACACCTTAGCTGGATCCACAGAGATTCCTTCGCCCGAAACAATATGTCCAAGAAATCCTACTTGATCTAGCAAAAACTCACACTTGTTGTACTTGACGTAGAGTTGATGTTGTCGTAGTGTCTCCAGGATAATCCGTAAGTGCTCGGTGGGTTCTTTCCAATTCTTTGAATACACCAGGATATCGTTGATGAAGATAACAACAAACCTGTCTAAATACTCTCAGAAAACTTGGTTCATCAGGTTCATAAAAATGGCAGGTGCATTGGTCACTCCAAATGGCATTATGAGATATTCATAATGGCCATAACGAGTCTTAAATGCCGTCTTCGGAATGTCAGACTCCTTTACTTTCACCTGATGGTAATCCGAACGAAGATCTAGCTTTGAAAGACACAAGATCCACTTAACTAATCGAAAAGGTCATCGATGAGCGGTAGTAGATAATGAAACGAGCTCTGTCTTTCGCTTTCGTCAATGATACTCTGTATAAGAGGTCATTTGATTCTTTATGGCTGAGATGCCTGGGACCTGAAGAAGCAAGAAGAGTCGTCCAAGAAACTCACGACGGACTCTGCGGTTCTCACCAAGCAGGCCTGAAGATGAAGTTGAAGATTAAACAGATGGGCTACTATTGGCCCATGATGATCCAAGACTGCCTCGAATATGCGAAGCAATGTCACTCATGCCAGATCCATAGGGACTTTATCCATCAGCATCCAAATCCACTACATCCGACAGTGGCCAGCTGGCTGTTCGAAATATGGGGAACCGACATAATCGGCCCCATCAAACCAGCATCGTCTAGAGGACATCGGTTCATTTTGGCGACAACTGATTACTTCTCCAAATGGGCAGAAGAAGTACCGCTGAGGGAAGTGAAGACGGAGAATATCCTCCATTTCTTCAAGACACGCGTCATTTATCGGTTTGGCATTCCGCGACGGATTATCTTTGATAACGGACCAGCCTACAGAAGCCACAAGATCAGCCGCTTCGCACAACAGCATAACATAGACTGGAGATACTCCTCAGTCTATAATCCTCGAGCTAACGGTCTAGCTGAGGCTTTTAACAAGACATTGACGAAGATTGTAAAGAAGACGGTGTCTTGAAATAAAAAGGACTGGCACGAGAGACTGCACGAAGCTCTCTAGGTGTACCGAACGACGTTCCAAACAGCCAGGAACACAACGCCGTACGCGTTGGTATTCGGTACAGAAGCGGTACTCCCCCTCGAGATAGAGCTACCCTCTCTACGAGTGGCAGTTCATTACGATCTAACGGACGAAGAGAACGTTCACCTTCGCCTCGAGGAGCTCGATGCTATTGATGAAACCCGGCTCATGGCGCAACAAAAGCTGGAGGCTTATAAAGCAAAGATGACGCGCTCATATGAAAGGTTGGCTAGAGTGAGAACATTCCGTCAAGTCGAACCCGTGCTAGTGGTCAAAAGACATATGATCCCCAACCGTGCCAAGCAGGGAAATTTCTTACCAAAATATGAAGGCCCGTATATTATAGACAAGGTCTACCAGGGCGGGGCCTATCTACTCATAGACATGCATGGCGAAAGTCCCTTCAGGCCAATAAATGGTCGCTTCCTGAAGAAATACTACGCCTAACGAGTCACGGCCTAGGTCAATGATAGACGACGAAGACTATGTCCGCTCGCTATCTTCCTAAGCCTAAACTCTGTAGGCTTCCTTTACAACGGACCGAAATATCCTTAAACTAACAACGGACCGAAATGTCCTTAAACTAACGACGGACCGAAACGTCCTTAAACTAACAACGGACCACTATGTCCTAAAACTAGCCGTTGACCGAGACGTCGATAAACTACGGTGGATTGCAGCATCCCAAAGCTGGTACAAAAAAAAGAAGAATAAAAAAAAGAGGAAAAAGGAAAACGGTATGTCCATAAGCAAAATGAGCACGGATGAAAACCCGAAAGGGCTCCGTGAGTAAAAACAACAGGGCTACCGGCGAGTCTTGTGAAAACCCGAAAGGGCGCAACTTCGTTGGAATAAAAAAAAGAAAAAGAAAAACGGTATGTCCATAAGCAAAATGGGCACGGATGAAAACCCGAAAAGGCTCCGTGAGTAAAAACAGCAGGGCTACCGGCGAATTTTGTGAAAACCCGAAAGGTCGCAACCTCGTTAAAAGACACTTGCAAGGTCCTCTCGACTTTGTAAGGAGAAACCACCTGCGTGAGATCCTTACGACTCACAAGGGAGCAACACACTTAGGTGTTGGATGTATATGCCCTAGATGCCAGTATTGTATATGTATACATAATGGAGACCTCAGGGTCGAGTCCTTTACCGACTCAAGCTTCCAGAGTGACAAGGATGACAACAAGTCTGTCTCGGGTTTTGTGTTTACCTTCAACGGAGGGCGGTATGTTAGAAGAGTTCCAAGCAGGATACCGTCGCAGACTCGACGATGGAGGATGAATACATTGCTGCAAGCGATGCCACAAAAGAGGCGGTCTAGATAAAGAAGTTCATATCTGAAATTCAGGTGGTTTCGTCCATTGTTGATCCGATACCAGTGTATTGTGATAACAATGGGGCTATAGCTTTAGCGAAGGAACCACGGTCCCATCAGAAATCCAGGCACATCTTAAGGCGGTATCACCTGATCAGGGAGATCGTAGATCGCTAGGAGATCGAGGTCCGGAGAGTGGATACGAAAAACAACACGGCGGATCCATTTACAAAGGCCCTCCCTCAAGCACAGTTCGAGCGACTTTTTGGGATGTTGGGTATGCGGTATGCCAGCAGCTGGCCTTAGAGCAGAGGTTGGGTATTCAGTACGCCAATCACTGGCCTTTAGTGCAAGTGGGAGATTGTTGGATGTATATGCCCTAGAGGCCAGTATTGTATATGTATACATATGGATACTAGAGATATGTATGTACAGAACAATCTTGCTCAGTTTTATAGTATATTATTTGACTTGTCTTTATCGGGATATGTGTATTGTTGTTTTATCTGGTTTGCACATATTAATAAAGACTCGATACGGTAGTATACTATTGTGGTTTGTCTTTATCATAACATGGCATATGTCATACTCGTTATTACATATTGCGGTTACATGTTGATAAAGCCCATAGGATCTTGCTTGACTACCTGCGTTGTGATGGCGATCATACTTGTGGGAGCAGGGTTGTCCATAAGCACATCCTTAAATGGTCCCCAGTCGCGTGAGTATCGAGACTGGGCACTGATACTCCAGAGTAGACTGGTGTGTACGTTTCTACCCCCGTCGGGGGATGGTTGGTCCCGCAGCCATTGGTCTGATGTACCTAAGATCGTATGCAGGTGCTCACTGGGTGTGAGTACACTGGACGGACTCGCCGAGAACTTCCATATGGTACTATACCTATCGTCAGATGGAAGTTCTCGGGTGACATGTGTACAGGTTAGTCTTTGGACCCGAGATCGGTATTTGTCTCGTGTGAGTTCCCACTGAACTTTGATCACTACCCTACCACGGCTCTACTGAGTTGTGCAAACAGGTTTTGGTTGGGTTCAGTCCCGAGCCACATGGAGGCAGTGAGCGATTGTCGGGGATTCGTCTCTCCCGGTACAGGGAGTCGATATCGCACTGTGATTCGATTGGTCAGGACCATAAGACCTTAGTCAAGGCACTTGGGATTTACTGATAGGTTGATCAGTAGTTTTCCGGATTGGTCCTGAGTCACATCGGCACGACTTATCAGGTTGTTAGGGTTTGACGTTCACCATCCCCTAGACCCGGTATGCGATACTCTTTGACGAAGAGACCGGACTGTATGGATATTATCATGGATAGGCTCAGTAGGAGATCTGGATGAGTTTGCTCATCGGCCTTCTTTTCGACAAGTACCTGGGTAGCCGTTACGTACAGCTAGTGCCGCTGATGTGCTTGTGGTTAATCTCACTGCCAGAGTACTGTCGAGTCTTTAGAGTTCCACACAGAGGGTTTCCCTGATTCAGGCGAAATGATGTAGTAGCCGTATCAGATACGTGCAGAGTTCGATCGATTGATGTACTTGTTACTCGGATTTTCGATCGGACAGTTTGTAATACTAGCCGGCTCGGGTTTGAGCCGGATTATTAAATCAGGTATTGATTTAATAATTTACGTATATATATTTCGATATATATATTCTAGTATTACGTTCTTCGTGTTATTCTATCTCTTTTGGGTGTTCGGATTTTTATCTGATTGCCGGTATATTTGTACAGTAGACTGAAATCCGTATTTATTACAGATTTCCTTTTAGAAGGTGGCCACCTCATTATGGATTTTCCATTTATTTGATAAATGGAAATGAGGTGTAAAGTGAGAGGTGGGGGAGGTATGAAGTTGACCATGCTTCAATAGTTTACAAATGAATTTATAATTCATTTTGGGTTTACTATTGAAGCATGGTTGCTGTTGTTTAATGAAAGAAATGAACATACAAAACTCTTGTGTGTGAATTTCTCTCTCATGCTTGATCATTATTTTCTTGAGCTCCATTTTCTCTCCAAGCTCCTCCCTCCTCTTGCTTTTCTCCATCTTCATCTTCTTCCTCTTCACTAACATTCTCATGTGTTGAAAAACAAGTGAAGAGGTTAGAAAAGAGATAGCAAACACTTAGACATCCAAACTACATCCTAGATTACTTGGAATAGCATCCCAAGTTCTCTAGTTGCTCTTTTGACACTTAGCAAAGAGCTAGAGCCATGGATCATATTCCCCGGGTGGATCATAAGGACTAAGGAAGGCCGGAGAACAAGCTCGATCCCGGAGGACCGACGGAGCAAGGAAATAAGATCAAGCAAGTTCAAGGTGGCTAGTAGGAGCTAAGGATGAAGAACGAAGACAGAAGGACTTGGTTCGTTTGGTAAGAATTCATCATCATAGTAGATAGCTCTCCTAGTGTAGCTAGTTAGTTTTATGGAAAGATCCGGGTTTTAGAGTTAAACTACTGCCAAGTTTTTGTTCGTTAGAAAATTTTTGTTCCGCATTTGGCCACGGAAGTTGGCCGGGGCACTAGGGTAACCCTTCATGCTATCAGAGCCACCTATAAAACCTATACGAGCTTGTTTAAACGTGTTTAAAATAACGATCGACCGGATTTTTCAAAAACTGCATTTCCATTCATGGGTTTTCTGTCGATTTTAAAAGTGCTAGAAAAATCAATTTTATTTTCTCAGAAAATCAAGAAAGCTTTTTTAAGACGACAGAAGAAATTTGGTCACGAGATCCCTCTAAACCGACGCGGATCCGCCGCTCAAACCCCCTATTGGCAGCGGTTCCGCAGCCGTTTTGGGGCCCACGTGAATAAATTTTCTTCTGGGCCTCTTATTTTTAGAATTGTGGTTTCTGGAATAATTAGCTTTTGGGCCCAGATTTGTTACAGTGTTGGTTTAATACTTGGGGCCCACTTGGAAAGTTTAGTCGATCGTAATTTTAAAATACGTATTTTATTTTCAGTACATTCACTTTTAGCTGCGACCGGGAATGTCACTCGATCGGTAAAACTCGTCTGACTGCTATATGTTCTTTCAGACGGGTTTTGCGAACGTGACATTCGCGTTGATGTTGTGTGCTTGTTCTGTGATTGTGGTTGGATAGTCGTGATGGATAGCAAGTGTTGCAATGTTATTGGTACTGTTTAAATTCATTTGTACATTTGCTATTGCGGGGCGAGCGTCCAACACGTGGACTGGCGTCTTTGCCGGGTTGTATATTATTTTGGGGCACGACCGGGTTGAGGTCGATGTCACCGTTTGTATATATTATTTTCTTATTCAGTAATAGGATTACCCCGCGGCGGAGTGCACGAATAGCCGGATTCTAGAAGGCAACAAGCCCGCATCCCATAGCGTAAAGACTGAGGGGGTTTCATTCTCATGGCGTCGAGACGGAGGGGGCTTCATTCTAGAATTGGCAGGGTTATTCGCCGCACTCGTAGGGGGTACAGGTTTACATTGCACAGGCTATCCACACGACAGGAAACGCCGGGTTTTATTTGCGGCTCAAATGAAACCCGGGGCTCCAAGATTATCCACCATTCTGTATTGTTATCTGTGATGTTGTTTATTATCATGCCTGGGATGAATGTTATATATACTTATATATATATACTAGTAGATGTTGTATATGTTTTGCACCCGCGCTAGTCCAGCCCCCGCTCTGTCGTTAGTTATGTAACCTAATGGGTGATGACGGGGCCCCGTGGCGAATGCGGATGGCATATACGTATATTTTATTTTCGTTCTTTTCTGGTGTGATAGGTTACAAATTGATGGGACCGCATTAATTTTGATTAATGCAAGATAATAAACCTAAAAGATGTTGTTGGAACTAAGCTTTAAAAACTGACATTACAGACGTTCTCTTTTGCTTTGCACAGTGGTATTCAGTTTGGAATATCCAGCACCTCATTCGACGAGGTAACGGCCGAGATCCCTTCACCGGGAGTGACCCCTTGAGTAAAAGTTTGCGTCAGGGTAATAACTTCACTATAGTCGATTATTTTTGCTTTTCATCATGGTATTCATTTTGGAATATCCTGCACCTCATTCGTCGAGGAAAGAGCCGAGATCCCTTCACAGGGAGTGACCTCTTTAGCAAAGGTTTTCGCCACTATATATTTATAAAACCACTAAGGTTCCTTCAACAATATTAAGTTCATTACGTTAACGGGTTTTTCTCCAAAAACCCAGCCGTAGCCCTCCGTCATTTCTTATAAGTTATGCTTAGTATTCGTGCTGCATTTGTTGACTGTGTCAAGGCGCAGTGAACGGTAGCTGAGTATTGCTTATTTGTAGCATACAATGCGATTGGTTAGGACAGTCGTGTAACCTTGTTGACTGTGTCAAGGGTTATGCGGGTGGGTTTAATGCAATCAAGATAATGACGGGTTGAACTTGACTAGGACTCTTTGATTTGTTGACTGTGTCAAGGTCACTTGGGTCTTAGGGGAAAAAACCACATCGGGAGTTTCAAACATACAGAAAACTTGCAGATTTTAGCATACCTTCTGGAGTGTGGTGACTAGAGTGGATTCCATCTAGTGCATCACACAATGATAGTTGGATCCCGATCCCACTGATGAGTAGGATTACTCTCGGGAGATTATCACACTTACACAATCAATGCTATAAACCAAGTAGGTGTCTAGAAAGGTGTTAGCGGGGCTACGCCTCCAGGGAAAAGAGGTTATGTAATTAAGGAACTTCGCGAAAGAGTTGGAAAACCTCCCTCGAAGTACCAACACCGGCCTGACTGAAAGGTTAAGCAAGTATTGTGACGTGCTATTAATCCTGACTAATTCTTCTTTTACGGTTTGAAGAAGAATTTGAGGAAACAGTAGGAGCCATCCTGGTTAGATAAATTAATAACCAATCTAATCTTGCAAGAGCGCACGCTGAGTGTTTTCTCTCTCTCTCTCCAGGTAGCAACCATTTCACGCCCTAATCAAGATAATAAAATGTATCGCTTGACCGATCCGAATTCTTACTCGGGCTTGGGGAACGTCGGTTCGGCTCTAACTTATGACAACGGTCATAAGCATGAGCATGGGAAAGAGGATTGTTTGAATTCCTTAAAGACCCCATAGAAGAAAAAACACATTGTTGCGTCTTCTTCAGGTGTTCTTGTTATTGAGAACTGCTATTCGGTCAGTCCTACCACCTGGGTACTCGATACCTGATCAGGATCTCATATCTGTAATTTATTGCAGGGACTGAGAAAAAGTAGGATAGTTGGACCTGGTGATATGTCTCTCAGAGTAGGGAACGGAGCACAAGTTAATGCTGCGGCCGTCGGTGAATATCACCTAGTGTTGCCAAATGGCAATACTATGATTTTGAACAATTGCTACTATGTACCTTCCATGGTTTGCAACATCATATCAGTTTTTTTACTTGATAAAGATGGATATAACTTTGTTCTTGATAGAAATATCATGAACATTTACCTTGATAAGGTACTGGTTGCAGAAAGTACACTGTGTAATGGTATCTACGTTCTTAATCAAAACACAGTTCTCAATATACAAAACACACGCAAGAGGAAAAGTTCAAATATGAACGAATCTTACTTGTGGCATTGTAGACTTGGTCATATCGGAGAGAAAAGACTGAGTAAGTTGCATAAAGATGGATTTTTGGATACGTTCGAGTTTTCATCTTATGAAACTTGTCAATCTTGTCTCAAAGGAAAGATGACCAAATCTCCGTTCACCGGACATGGAGAAAGAGCAACAGAGCTCTTGGGGCTCATACACAGTGATGCATGTGGTCCAATGTCTATACATGCAAGGGGTGGGTTCTCGTACTTCATCACATTCACTGACGATCTCTCTAGGTTCGGATATGTGTATCTTTTGAAACACAAATCTGAAACTTTTGAGAAATTCAAAGAATTCGGAAACGAAGTAGAGAACCAAACAGGCAAAAGTATCAAGATCCTCCGATCTGATAGAGGAGGGGAGTACTTAGGCTCAGAATTCCTAGATTACTTAAAAGAGAATGGAATTCTCTCTCAACCTACTCCTCCGTATACTACACAGAACAACGGTGTATCGGAGCAGAGGAATCATACCCTATTGGATATGGTTCGCTCCATGATGAGTAGTGCTGAGTTGCCTCTTTCATTCTGGGGATATGCACTTCAAACAGCAGCACATATTTTGAATCAAGTTCCATCCAAATCCGTGCCTAAAACTCCGTATGAAATATGGAGTGGTAAGAGTTTGTATCTTAAACGTGTTAAGATTTGGGTTGCCCAGCTTATGTCAAAAAGCAGAACCCAGACAAACTTGAGGCACGGTCAGTTTTGTGTAAGTTTGTGGGATACCCAAAGGATTCTAATGGGTATCTATTCTACCATGCAGAGGAACAGAAGATTATTGTTTCCAGGAACGCCACATTTTTGGAAAAAGAATTTCTTGTTAAAAATATTAGTGGCAGCATGGTAGAACTGGATGAAATTTCAGAGACACAAACTATAACTGAAGATTTGGTGGAACCGCTAGATTCGGTTAAACCCAACGAACCTCAGCCACTCCGCATATCTAGTAGGATTTCTCATCCGCCCGAGAGATACTACGGTTTTCTCATAGATGGGGATCGAGAGGATTGCATCTTGGAAGAAGATGATCCTACTAGTTTCAGGCAGGCCATTATCAGTAGGGACTCTGATAAGTGGCTGGATGCTATGCAATCTGAAATGGAGTCCATGTACACCAATAAAGTATGAACCCTGGAAGTTGCTCCACCGGGGGTAAAACCCGTTGGATGCAAATGGATCCACAAGAAGAAACTTGGTGTATATGGGAAGGTGGAAATCTATAAGGCTAGACTCGTTGCAAAAGGTTTCGTCAAAGACCAGGAGTGGACTATGACGAAACTTTTTCTCCAGTGGCTATGCTGAAATCCATTAGGATCCTTCTTGCCATTGCTGCCTTCCATGACTACGCGATCTGGCAGATGGACGTAAAAACGGCTTTTTTAAATGGAAGTTTAGAAGAGTGCGTTTATATGGATCAACCGGAAGGTTTTGTAGACAGTGGAAGAAGCGGAAATGTGTGCAAGTTGCTCAAATCCATTTATGGATTGAAGCAAGCATCGCGGAGCTGGAACGTCTGTTTTGATGAGACGGTCAAGGACTTTGACTTCATCAAAAACGAGGATGAGCCTTGTATTTATAAGAAGATTGTAGGACGAACTGTCGTGTTCCTAGTCTTGTACGTGGACGACATTCTTTTGATAGGAAATGACATTCCTATGCTACAATCGGTCAAGCTATTCTTATCACAAAGGTTCTCCATGAAAGACCTAGGTGATGCCTCGTACATTTTGGGGATTAAGATCTACAGAGATAGATCCAAGAAATTACTGGGACTCTCACAGTCCAGGTACATAGAGACAGTACTAAAGAGATTTAGTATGGAAGATTCCAAGCGTGGTAACATACCCGCATTGCACGGAATCACCCTCTCCAAGGAGATGTCTCCCAAGACTGACGAGGAGAGGGTTCGCATGAGCACTATACCCTACGCTTCGGCGGTAGGATCTATAATGTATGTGATGCTGTGTACAAGACCAGATGTAGCTTATGCGCTAAGCGTGGTGAGCCGGTATTAGTCAGACCCAGGTGAGGACTACTGGACAGCAGTAAAGAACATTCTCAAGTACCTGAGAAGGACTAAGGAGATGTTCCTGATTTACGGTAATGGAGACCTCAGGGCCGAGTCCTTTACCGACTCAAGCTTCCAGAGTGACAAGGATGGCAACAAGTCTGTCTCAGGTTTTGTGTTTACCCTCAACGGAGGGGCGGTATGTTGGAAGAGTTCCAAGCAGGATATCGTCGCAGACTCGACGATGGAGGATAAATACATTGCTGCAAGCGATGCCGCAAAAGAGGCGGTCTGGATAAAGAAGTTCATAGCTGAACTTCAGGTAGTTTTGTCCATTGTTGATCCGATACCAGTGTATTGTGATAACAATGAGGCTATAGCTTTAGGGAAGGAACCACGGTCCCATCAGAAATCCAGGCACATCTTAAGGCGGTATCACCTGATCAGGGAGATCGTAGATCGCCAGGAGATCGAGGTCCGGAGAGTGGATACGAAATACAACACGGCGGATCCATTTACAAAGGCCCTCCCTCAAGCACAGTTCGAGCGACTTTTTGGGATGTTGGGTATGCGGTACGCCAGCAGCTGGCCTTAGAGTAGACGTTGGGTATTCGGTACACCAATCACTGGCCTTTAGTGTAAGTGGGAGATTGTTGGATGTATATGCCCTAGAGGCCAGTATTGTATATGTATACATATGGATACTAGAGATATGTATGTACAGAACAATCTTGCTCAGTTTTATAGTATATTATTTGACTTGTCTTTATCGGGATATGTGTATTGTTGTTTTATCTGGTTTGCACATATTGATAAAGACTCGATACGGTAGTATACTATTGTGATTTGTCTTTATCATAACATGGCATATGTCATACTCGTTATTACATATTGCGGTTACATGTTGATAAAGCCCATAGGATCTTGCTTGACTACCTGCGTCGTGATGGCGATCATACTTGTTGGTGCAGGGTTGTCCATAAGCACATCCTTAAATGGTCCCCAGTCGCATGAGTATCGAGACTGGGCACTGATACTCCAGAGTAGACTGGTGTGTACGTTTCTACCCCCATCGGGGGATGGTTGGTCCCGCAGCCATTGGTCTGATACACCTAAGATCGTATGCAGGTGCTCACTGGGTGTGAGTACACTGGACGGACTCGCCGAGAACTTCCATATGGTACTATACCTATCGTCAGATGGAAGTTCTCAGGTGACATGTGTACAGGTTAGTCTTTGGACCCGAGATCGGTATTTGTATCGTGTGAGTTCCCATTGAACTTTGATCACTACCCTACCACGGCTCTACTGAGTCGTGCAAACAGGTTTTGGTTGGGTTCAGTCCCGAGCCACATGAAGGCAGTGAGCGATTGTCGAGGATTCGTCTTTCCCGGTATAGGGAGTCGATATCGCACTGTGATTTGATTGGTCAGGACCATAAGACCTTGGCTAAGGCACTTGGGATTTACTGATAGGTTGATCAGTAGTTTTCCGGATTGGTCCTGAGCCACATCGGCCCGACTTATCAGGTTGTTAGGGTCTGACGTTCACCATCCCCTAGACCCGGTATGTGATACTCTTTGACGAAGAGACCGGAATGTACGGATATTGTCACGGATAGGCTCAGTAGGAGATCCGGATGAGTTTGCTCATCGGCCTTCTTTTCGACAAGTACCTGGGTAGCCGTTACGTACAGCTAGTGCCGCTGACGTGCTTGTGGTTAAACCCACTGCCAGAGTACTATCGAGTCTTTAGAGTCCCACACAGAGGGTTTCCCTGATTCAGGCGAAATGATGTAGTAGCCGTATCGGATACGTGCAGGGTTCGATTGATGTACTTGTTACTCGGATTTTCGATTGGACAGTTTGTAATACTAGCCGGCTCGGGTTTGAGCCGGATTATTAAATCAGGTATTGATTTAATAATTTAAGTATATATATTTCGATATATATATTCTAGTATTACGTTCTTCGTGTTATTCTATCTCTTTTGGACGTTTGGATTTTTATCTGATTGCCGGTATATTTGTACAGTAGACTGAAATCCGTATTTATTACAGATTTCCTTCTAGAAGGTGGCCACCTCATTATGGATTTTCCATTTATTTGATAAATGGAAATGAGGTGTAAAGTGAGAGGTGAGGGAGGTATGGAGTTGATCATGCTTCAATAGGTTACAAATGAATTTATAATTCATTTTGGGTTTACTATTGAAGCATGGTGGCTATTGTTTAATGAAAGAAATGAACATACAAAACTCTTGTGTGTGAATTTCTCTCTCATGCTTGATCATTATTTTCTTGAGCTCCATTTTCTCTCCATGCTCCTCCCTCCCCTTGCTTTCCTCCATCTTCGTCTTCTTCCTCTTCACTAACATTCTCATGTGTTGAGAAACAAGTGAAGAGGTTAGAAAAGAGATAGCAAACACTTAGACATCCAAACTACATCTTAGATTACTTGGACTAGCATCCCAAGTTCTCTAGTTGCTCTTTTGACACTTAGCAAAGAGCTAGAGCCATGGATCATATTCCCCGGGTGGATCATCAAAGACTAAGGAGGGCCGGAGAACAAGCTCGATCCCGTAGGACCGACGGAGCAAGGAAAGAAGATCAAGCAAGTTCAAGGTGGCTAGTAGGAGCTAAGGAAGAAGAACGAAGACCGAAGAACTTGGTTCGTTTGGTAAGAATTCCTCATCATAATAGATAGCTCTCATAGTGTAGCTAGTTAGTTTTATGGAAAGATCCGGATTTTAGAGTTAAACTAGTGCCAAATTTTTGTTCGTTAGAAAATTTTTGTTCCGCATTTGGCCACGGAAGTTTGCCGGGGCACTAGGGTAACCCTTCATTAGGAATCCTCACGATTCCTAAGGAGAATTTACACTTGCGAGATCCTCACGAATCGTAAGGAGAACCCTCTTATGAGACCCTCACGGTTCATAAGATTTGAAAGTCTTAAGCTACAAGGATCTGAACTTGTTTTTAAGCAGCCCCCACAACCTCCACTAATGCCCTACAAGAGGCTCAATGCTGACCCTTGTATACAATCCACGGGCGCGAATAAACATTTCCCTAACAAAGTCCCACCCGTGACTAGGGATATGTTCGCACGGTGAAAAAACCTTGTGAGTCCTCTCGACTTATATGGAGAAAACACTCTTGTAAGATCCTTACGACTTATAAGAGAACATACACTTAGGAGTCCTCACGATTCCTAAGGAGAAAACGCCTACGAGATCCTCACGACTCACAGGGAGAAATACCTTTATGATACCCTTACGGCTCATGAAGTCAAAAGCCTTAGTCGACAGGATCCTAACCATGTTCGCTAAGCCACCTTTGCTCGATATCGACAGAGGAAAATGATGATTCGCTCCTGGCAATATCCCAGTTGTAGCGGTGCTGATGCCGAAATCGGTGTCTAATCCCAAGCTTGCGGCAAAAAGCTTGCGGGCCACACATGCATACAAAATAGCCGAAATGATGGGGCAACTTACAACAAAATCAGCAAGTAAAAATGTATGCATGCAAAACAGCCGAAATGATTAGGCAACTCGCAATAAAAAATAGCGAGTAAAAATAAAATAAATAGTCGAAATGATTGGGCACCGCAAAAAATAGCCGAAATGATTGGGCAATCGCGACCTTCGCGATATAAAAGCTAAAATGATAGAGCATCGGGGAAAGAATTAAAAAATAAAAATGAAATTTATGCCCTACAGGTGATATCACATCAATCCCTATATACAATTCAGGGGCTCAAACAAATAGGGAATCACACCTTTCCTCCCCAGGTTTTCATCAGAAGAAGAAGCCAAATCTCAACGGCTCACAGACAGCCTGGGGATCATCTCAATATTCGTCTCATTACAACTGACACAACATAAAGCAAAGAAGAACAGCGGCAACTCCCAGTTCCATGACTCGACGGTGCACAAAAGACCGAGAGTCAAACCCCGGCTCCGTGAAATGCGGATAAAGAGCAAAATTCCTGGTTACGTGGAACGCGGATTATGTCACTCCTGACCCCGTGGGAAACGTCCAGAGCGGATCCCAGTCCTCGCAGAGCATGGCAATGACCCCGCGTGAAGCATCCAAAGCGGAGCACGACAGTGAACCCATGTGAAGCATCCAGAGCGGAGCCTGGTCCTCGCCGAACACGGCAGTGAACCCGTGGGAAGCATCCAGAGCAAAAATTGGACTGTGAGGTCCTTAAACTCACGGACTATGATGTCCTTAACCTCGACTATGATTTCTTAAAACTAACATTGGACTGTGGGGTCCTTAAACCCATGGACTATGATGTCCTTAACCTCGACTGTGATGTCTTAAAACTAACATCGGACTGTGGGGTCCTTAAACCCATGGACTATGATGTCCTTAACCTCGATCGTGATGTTTTAAAACTAACATTGGACTGTGAGGTCCTTAAACTCATGGACTATGATGTCCTTAACCTCGACCGTGATGTCTTAAAACTAACAACGGACTGTGGAGTCCTTAAATCCACAGACTATGATGTCCTTAACCTCGACCACGATGTCTTTAAACTACGGTATCCTGGAAAACGTCCAGAGCGGAGCCTGGTCCTCGCAGAACACGGCAGTGAACCCGTGGGAAGCATCCAGAGCAACCCCTAGCTCCGTGAAATGCGGATAAGGACAACTTCATCCATCACTTGCGGGTCCTCATGACTCGTAAGGGAGTAAATTCTCTTGTGAGATCTTTACGACTTTCAAGAGAAAACACACTTAGGAATCCTCACGATTCTTAAGGAGAAATTACACCTACGGGATCCTCTCGATCGGTAGGGAGAAAATTCTTTATGAGACCCTCACGGCTCATAAAGTTGAAAAGTCTTAGGTGACAGATCCTAACCCTGTTTTCTAAGCCATCACTACCTTACAAAGAGCACAAGATTGATAGTTATATACTATCTACAGACCGCACTTGCTAAAATCACATGGCAAACAACACAGCAAGAAAGAAGAAAGCAGAAAGATGACACAAGACATTACGAAGAACGTGTATCTTTTATTCATGAATTCGATTGGGTACAAAATACATCATATGAAAGAATAAAAGAACAAACACATTTTATTCAAAATTACAAATGGTACAAAAAAATTTATTGAGAGAAAAGCGCTTTCAATAATCCAATCAGCCGCTTGCGCACTTCCCTCAGCCCCTTTCCTGATCAGCTGCCGCGGCCAACTCCACTTCGACCGGGGCTCGCTGCTGCAAGTAATACGAGAGTTGTCCCTCGACGGCCCGCTGAGTTGCTTCATGATCTTGTGCATCCCGCTCGACGACGTAGAGCTTCTTCCTCAATGTTAACCCATCAGAGATACATCGCAGAAAGCCTTCGAAGATAACTTTCAACTGGGCAGCGTTCGCATCGACCTTAGCATGCAGTCGAGCAGACTCGCTTGAAGTTTCTTTACATTCCCTTTGCTTTAAAGCCACTTTTTGTTCAAGATGGCGGAAGTAAGAAGTGCTCTGCTCGATCCATGCAGCCCGTTGAGTGCTCATAGCCAGAATCTCAGGTGCAGGATGCCTAATCTCAAGCTCATGCAAGCAAGCCTTGATTTCCCTGCAGCGATTAACCCAAGACTCAACGACGCCCTCACCATGAAAGTTCATGAGCGTCTCCAGCATAGGGTTAACCTCTGCGGCAAAATCCGTAGCAGATGTGGGAGTCTTTGCGTCAAACTCCTCGATATATTCGCTCAGCATGTGTAGACTGGTCACAACACCTTTGGATGATGGACGCCTGGAAAAAGGCCCTGCCGGCATTATAATGCGAGACTCGAACGGGGATGGAGTCGATGTGATTGCTGCAAAATAAATCATAATCAGATGTCGGCTCAGGAAATAAAGAAAATGCGCAAAATGTAGAGTCTACTATACCGGCTGCGGCAGGGGGCAGAGGTGGGAGTACTGGTGGCGCAATGACGGCCTCGTCCCCCTTCAATTCGTAAGGCTACAAGCAATATGAAGAAGAGTTAGCAGTAATGCGACTGCCTCTTAAAGAAAAGGACGTCGTTTATAGAAAATACCAATCTATACCGGCAGGTGGACTAATCTCTGACAAGAAGGAGAAGTGTGGGTGCAGCACTTGGTACAGGTGGTCAAAAAGGACTCCTGCAAAAACGCGATAACGCAACGTCAGTACATGAATTATACAGCCGAGAGATAAGAATGATGGGTCACAAATCCATACCTTCCAGCATTTGCGACAGTGCAAGAGAAGGTAGAGAAGTGGTCACCGTCAGGGCGGTAACTGACGGCGCTGTCTCGAGTAGCGCGACATCAGCCGCACCTGCATTAGAAACAAGATAAACCCTGTCAGGAAAAATTGAAAAGAGATTGCAGAATAAAAAGAAAGGTGGTGACCTAATATTTACCTGATGAGTCGCCAGCCGGAGCCGTGACGAGGGCGTCACTTAATACAATGGCAGCGTCTCCCTCCTCCATCGGGGTGGTCTCACCTCCCGTCGCCTCATCCCCTGACTCCACAAGAGCCGTTGTCACGCTCGCGACGCCAGGAGACGAAAAAGAACCGTAGGCGGGAAGAGCGATGATCAGAGCGGTGCCCGACTCTTGAGAAAGAGCGGCCATCTCAGGCCCAGCAATTGTACCTGTTTCGCTCGCCACTACCTCGGGCTCAGTGATTGCAGCCGTCTCATCCACCGCTGCCTTAGGCTCGGCCGTAGTAGCCGTCTCATCCACCGCTGCCTCAGGCTCGGCCGTGGTATCCGTCCCACCCGCCGCCACCTCGGGCTCGGCAGTGGTAGCTATCTCGGGCATAGCAATCGTGACTGTCTCGTCAGCCACTATCTCGGGCCCAGCAATTATGGCCACATCGCTTACCATCGCCCCGGGATCAGCAGCTATCTCCTCCACCGCCCCCTCAGGCTCAGCGGTCACCGCCATTTCTTCAGTAAGGCTCGGCCCTGCAGGACAAGATATATAAGAACTGATAGTTTAAAACTTTGACAATGAAGCCTCAAAGCACATTACCTGGGGTTGATTTACCGTTGGCTTCCCGAGCCGCACGTGCCGCCCGTTTGTAAGCTATAGACAAGGTAACCGGAAACTCCTCTGAAGGAGTAGCAGCAGGGGTAACGGCGCTTGAACCTGCTCCCGCAGCTAAAGCAGCACTACGCTCCCTTGCTGCGCGCCTCAGGCGCTTCCTTTCCTCCCGAGCTGTCAAAATAGACCTTTTAGAAGCCTCCTTCAACAGGACGTCGTCGTCCGCATTCAGGGTTACCTTTGGAGCCGTCAAGGCTTCTGTCATCGGTTTTTTAAGTAAGGCCTCTTGCGGCAGTGCCGAAGAGGCCGGGACTTCGGTAGCTGGCCCGGAGAGAATTTCCGCATCAGCTTGCGGGATAGGCATTATGGTCCCTGCAATAAGACAAAGAAATGGTCAGATTACTCAAAAGAAACGGGAGCAGAAACATGGCGAACCGAAATGTACCAAGGCCTAAGGATGCTCGAAGTCGTTCCTCTTCCTCAAAAGTCTTGAGAGAAGCAGCGAGAGCTTCTTCGGTAGAAATGCCTATTAAAGAAGGAAAAACGTTAGTCAGAAAACAATGATAGAGGTATGATGCAATGGCGAAAAATACAACTAATGATTACCTGATTGCGCGAGGTTAGCCAACTCCTCTTCACGTCTTGCCAATCGCTCGGAAGCTGCGATGGCAGCCGCCAGATCAGTATCATCTGGCGGCATGAATAAGCCCTCATTTGTTCCATACTCGCTCAAACCCTCACTATAAGGAGCATGAGGCTCTTGACCAAATACGACATCGGCAGAGAAGAGCGACTTCTTTTTCTTCTTCTGTGAGCGAGCTCCGGTCGCAGCCAACACCAGCTTGCGTTTCGTAGGCACTTTGGGACGGCGAGTCCCGATATCCGAGCCCACGCCAGATTCGGGTGAAGCTACGGTTACCGTCTCCACGGGAGCACGGGGCGCCGATGGCACGTCCATAGGATCACAGGGCAATCCACGCGTGGGGCTTAGCACATGTGGAGGCTCAGTTGCATCAGCCTCTCTTAGCGGAGGGGGCACAGCGATCCGTCGCCTTAAAAGGATGTTGCGATCGCTGGCAGGGGGCGTACTCTTGCGATCGAGCAGCAGCCACCTCTCTTCCCTGATGACAGCACCCATCGCGTGTTGATACCAGGCCCCGTATACGTTAAGGGCCCTCGGGATGCAACTTGGTTTGCTAATGAAGAAGTGGGAGCCCGTATTCAAGCGCATAAAGTGATGCAGCGCACCCCGTATTCCCTCTCTGGTGGCAGCAGGTTCTTCCAAAAATGCCTCCAGTGGAACCCCCTGGTTATAACTCAGCTGCTGGGTAAAATGATGGGGGTTGTATCTCATAAAAAGCGCCGCATCATTTTGCCTGAATACGAGGAAGCCCGGCCTGATGGAGTATAGATTTAGAATCTCCCGGGCTTTCAACACGGAGGCCCCGTCCTTAAAATTGTCGCGCAATGCCGCACCGTCTTGGAAGTTTCCTGGCCAATTGTCAGGACTTTGTCCGTGAAAGACATACCAGCCTCGACCGTGCGCGGATGAAGCAAGCCCCTAGCTTCCCGCTGAGACGGATTCACGATAGACGCGTCAAACAGTCGAATTATTCACGGGAGCTTGCATTTCTCGTAAAACGAGGGTCTTTATGAATACTAAATACCCCGAGCACGTGCATTTCCATCCACGAAGTAAAGTAGTGCATCGGGAAATTGGCAGCTTGCACCCCCGGTTCAGTTGTATCCGCCGCCACGCTAAGACCATAGTACAGGTGGGCCAACCCGGCAATCCCGATGGCCACTAGTATTCCAGGCACCATTCGATGTGCCGGGTAGAAGACGGACGACCTCATATAGCGAGGGTGCATGGGGAGCGCGAACCAACACAACCATAACCCGAGAAACCCGAGAAAGAAAGTCTCCTCGTCAATGCCCGGGGCGGCGATTTCTGATAAAGGGATGATCGCGGCATCGGGAAGATAAAAGCCCTTCTGATCATCTTCCAACACTGATCGACGGTCCAAGCCAAAGCCAAAAGGGTCGTCGAGCTTGGAAAACTTTTCACCTCGTTGCGATAAAATCTCCGGGCGAAGAAACCGGGCAATGAAGTCTGCGAAGCTGACCCCCCGGCCTCCGGATTCCAAGAAGAGGCTCTCGTACATGTTCAACACCTTTATTAGACTAGGAAACTGGTGCTGAATGGCGTTATCCGGCGTTAGGCCCATCACTACCGGCTTGGTGGAAAAAACGTATTCATCCGGAGGAAGCAGCTCCTCATAGTGCTCCCCCCTAACCGGCAGACCGGAAATCTCAGCAAATTCTTCTAAGGAGCCCAAGACTTTTCTGTCCAGTAGAAGAAAGGTATGAGTTGGGATGTTATATTGCTCCAAGAACACCTTAATCCACCATGTCGGAGGAGCAGAATATTGGAACAACGAAGCATAAACCGCAGGATATAGGCCGAGCTTCAGCAAGTGCGTTTTCTTCACCGACAAAATGTACCTGGCCCACTGCAAATACCCGGCCGAATGTCGGGGAGTCAACCCGATGTTGTAAGGTTGTCCCCAAGGGCACGACTCGCCCTGGCATATGCGCCGCCCCAAAGTATCCAAAACTGGCAGTTGCATGGGTATGGCGGCAATCGAAGGTTGAAGAAGACCCTCCGAAGTCCAATTAACGACCTCCACAGCATAGTTCACCGGGGGTACATCTGTGTATGAAATCGACGAGATCGACTCCGACGGCATCGCACAAGAGAAGCTTCGGTGACCTTTGATAATCTGGTCATACCACCTACCCCACAGGTGAAGTTTTTTGTGTTCCGGGTCATGGTCTCTAATGAGTGCGAGAACCTCCCGGTCCACCGGTGCCTCAGGAAATCCTACCTCTGAGCGGAAAAACGGGAAAGAAAGATCGGAAGACATGTCGCCTGCGAGAAAGAACGGAATTCAACTATCAGTATTATAATTTTAAATCCCGACGCTCGGCACTTTAAAATTTGTACCATACTGCAATACAGTGGAAAGGGGACCAAAGGTGCACCCACAAAATCCAGAGGACAATGCATCAATTAATAAAACAGCCTCATCATTGGATGAGACTGTCAATTAATGAGGAAATCCTCAAGGAATATTCTCATTGAATGAGAAATCTCTCGGGAAAAGGAGAAAATCTCCCTTTGAGAGCAAAGCTCTGTAACAGAGTGACACTTGTCAAACCCTGGTCATGAAGGAATAAAATTCCTTAAAGAGCCTAGCTATGTAATTATGATGGAAAATCCATCAAAGATTAATTAAAATTAAAATTAATTCTTGAGAATTAAAAATTCTGGGATCTTAAAGATCCATGAAAAAACTCTTAAGAGTTCTTCATCAAAAGATCAAAAGATCTACATATTATCAAAAGAGCAGAGCTCTGATGCATGGGATAAGAAACCCCAAGAAAAGATCTGTTTAGATCTATGAGTTCATGAGAGCAAGGCTCTATTAATGAAACCCTAAAAGGGTTTTCATTAGATCAAAGATCTATGAAGAGTAAGGCTCTGTTAATGGGTAAAAATCCTAATTTATTAAAATTAATTTAATTTTACATAAGTTTGGTAGAGTTCTAACTCTTGAAAGTTCTTGAACAGAAGAGCAAGGCTCTGAATAAAAATTCTTAAGAAGAAGATGATAATCATCTGAGGACCAAAGGTCCTATTTATAGGCACTGAACCGCCTCTTCAACTTCTGAGTTAATCCAAGGGCTCAGATGTTGCCACCGCTGCACTCACGTGTGTGCCACGTGAGCGCAACGGTGGGAGGGGGGAATTTGTTTCACCAATCAGAGCAAAGCTCTGTTTTGAATTTCAAAATTCAAAAATTGAAGCAACGCTTCAGATTCTGCGTGCGCGCTGCGCGCCACGTGTCAAAAGCAGACACACTAGCGCCAGGAGCGCTGCGCCCTAGGCAGCGCACCCCCAATCAGAGCAAAACTCTGCTTCAAAATTCAAAATTGAAGCAACGCTTCAGATCCAGCGCTGCGCTCTGCGCTGCGTGCCACGTGTCAAACACGGGTGCGCTAGCGCGGTTGCGCTGCGCTCTGCGCTGCGTGCCACGCGTCGAACGTAGGTGCGCTCGCGCATGGTGCGCCAGCGCTGGGATTAAAAATTTCCCATCGTCAGATCTAAAGATCTACTAATAATAAATTATTAATTAATTAGAATTAAAATTCTATTATGGAAAGATTTTTCAATCTTATTAAAACAAGAAGATTATCTTCTGTAAAACAGAAGCCTTAGGATCAAAGATCCAACGGTGGGGGATATTCCCAAATCAATCAGAGAAAGATCTCTTAAAATCGATTTAACAAATCATTTGGCCCTATATAAAGGACCCTAGACTTCAAGTCAAAAATATACATAATAGAGAGATACAGAATACAGAAAAAGAGAACGAAAAACCCTCTGCAAAAGAAGAGAAAACTCTTAGCTTCTAAAAAAGAAGATTTTTCTTCATCTTCAAGGTAAAAAGAACTATGTTCTTGAATAATAGAGATGAAACCATCTCGTAAAAAGAAGAACCATCTTCTAAAAAGATCCGAGATCTAAGAAAAAGACCAAGGTCTTTAACAAAAAAGATAAGATCAAAAAGATCTAATCATAAAAAGACTAAAAGAAGTATTTTACTTCATTCACAGATCTTTTGATCTATAAAGGCAGAGCCTTTTATAAAAACAAGAACTTTTGTTCTTGGATCTTGAGGAAAAAAGGCTCTTTTGAAGAACATAAATTTGTTCTTTGATCTTAAAATTGATCAAATGCGCTTTGCGCTATTGAAAAGTGTCGTGCACTCATGAATTGCGCCCTTACGCTCATTGGACCAGTGCTCAGCGCCAAAACTTTCCACGTGTCAACCAGAAACACAATTTGCGCTTTGCCTTCTAAAACATAGCACTGCGCTCATGGGCTGGCGCTTAGCGCCAAGCGCGCCACATGTCACTCACTGGTGCGCCAACAGACTAGCGCAATGCGCTAACAAACTAGCGCTTAGCGCTAAGCGCGACACGTGTCCTCTTCATGTGCGCTACCTGACAGAAGCGCAATGCGCTCTTTGACTGGCGCAACGCGCCTGGCGCGCCACGTGGCGCACTGTCAGAACAAACTTTGTTTCTGATAAATGCTATGCATTCAATACAAGACAAAAATGTCAGAGCCCAATGCCTAGCATTATTAAAAGGGCTGAGCCCAAATAAAGGCTTAATAGCCAGAACAAAAATAAAATGTTAAAACATTTTAATTGGACTTAGCCCAATTCTGGCCATAAGTCCTCAACTTATTTTGAATTGAGCACATCTGCTTTTTCAACCAACTCACCTTGGTTCAGGGTACATCTCTTCACTCCTTTGATATTCGTCGTTATAATTCCTCAACGTCTTTAAAGAGGTGACGGGTCCCGACAACCACACATTTCACAGACTATGACGTCTTTAAACTGGACTGTAGGGTCCTTAAACTCATGGACTATGATGTCCTTAACCTCAACCGTGATGTCTTAAAACTAACATCGGACTGTGGGGTCCTTAAACCCATGGACTATGATGTCCTTAACCTTGACCGCGATGTCTTTAAACTAACATCGGATCGTGAGGTCCTTAAACTCATGGACTATGATGTCCTTAACCTCGACCGTAATGTCTTAAAACTAACAACGGACTGTGGGGTCCTTAAACCCACGGACTATGATGTCCTTAACCTCGACCGTGATGTCTTTAAACTAACATTGGACCGAGATGTCCTTAAACTAACAATGGACAGCAATGTCCTTAAACTAATCGACCGCAATGTCACTAAACTAAACAATAGAGTTTCAATTGCTCTTTTGTTGGATCTAAACAATCCCGTTAAGTTGATCTTAGTCTAAAATCAAACAACGTATCCTTAACAAATGTTTAAGTTGATCTTAGTCTCAAACGAGGCTAACGTATCCTTAAACCCAACCCCCAAACCCAAATCTAAGAAAGATACGGATTTGGACTAGTCCACGCCCTACGGGCGATAACATAAGTTAGTCTCCGTATACAATCCACGGGCAACCAAACAAAAAACAAACACCCATGACACGAAGTGACCATATGGAGAAGGAGAAAGTGGTTACTGCGATGCGGTAGTGTAATTAACTGCAGGGGCTTGCGCCTGCAGGGAAGAGCGTCCCCACAATCAAAAACCCCTCAAACGAGGGGGAGTCTGACCAAGTCTGCTACATCGGCCGTATCCGTTTGAACCTTCGATATACGGTGCCATAAATCAACTTGGTATCTTCGGAGAGGTGGACGGATAGCACCAATTAGCATCTGCCCCGAATTTCAGGCAAGATGGACCCGCACGGTCGCGTCTCCGTGATTCGAAGGGGAATAGGATAGAATGTAATGACTCTGAAATCACTGTACAGAAATTTCTTGTATTTCACAGTAAAGGGTATTACAGCCTCTGTAAGAATTAAAAATTATTTTTGTTAAGTAAAAGCAAGAAGCAACTTGTAGCTCACTGGTAAAGTCTCTGCACTGCTGTGACATAGCCTGTGTGTTCGATTCTCATCAGACACAATTATTTTTTTAGATTTTAATTTTTAATTTTTCGGAAGCCTGAGAGTTGCACGTGCAATACATGGAGAAACGAAAAGTTTCAGAAAAATCAAACAGGCGCAATAAGGTGTACATACCCAACTTGACACGTGGAACAAATCTCGAGACAACCCGATCAAATTCGACCGTCCATTCCCTCATTTTGGCCGCTGCTGACGGTCCATGATGCCCCAAATCGCCCCGTGCTTTGCACACTTGACTTTTCAACTCCCTTCAACTCCCCTGCACTGTTTGATTTTCCTGCAATTAAACAGAGACCCTTCAATTCACCATTTAACACCATTTAAATCTTTTTAATCCATATTTTTAATTCCCAAACCTTAATTCTTCACTATAAATACCACCCCATTCCCTAACTCTCCCCCATTCTAAAAATTTCTATCAAAAATTCTCTCAAACTCTCTGAGTACTAAGTGGAGTTAAGCACCCAAGTGGAGTAGCAAGCCAAACTCGACGACTGGAGTATTTCTGACGAAGCAACGACACCCGAAAGCTTCCTTTCTCTCTTGCAAACTACCTAAACACGTAAGTCCCTTCATCTCTATCCTTTTCCACCTCAAAACAAAATTTTAAAACAAATCGACAAAAGTGGAGTTATCCTCGATGTAATCTTCTTTTTAATTTTTGTAATCCACTTGATAAGCAACTTAGATCAAACTAACATCCTATATTAATCTTAACCTTATTCTACATCATTTAGTTTTTAGTTTAACAAAAATTTCATAGGAAACAAACATATAACGAACTTTTTTATTAAAATACCATGAAGTTTAGTATAACACTTCTCGATAAATAGTTTAAATGCCTTTAGAAAAACTTCACGGGGTAATGACCTACCCCACACTCACACTATGGTTCCATAGCATGGTATTCTAGTTCATTTAAAGAATAACTTTTTCATTAAAATACCACACCTTTATAAAACAGGTTTCTTTTAATCGGTATTTTGTAATCCTTGGCAATTATGCCTCTATAACTCTCGTTAGGCGACCCACTAATGGATGGTGCGGATTATCGTACATCCTTAAGATAGTAGAGCGAGATGCAGAACTCCTCACGGAGTATTCGGTCTTGAAAGGAAATAAAAATACCGTTTTTTAAGAAATGCGACTTTTCTAAACAAAACTAATTTTTGAAAAATTATATAAAAATTATAAACCCGTATTTTCAATAAAAACATATTATGAAACTATATTCTTTAAAATAAAAACTTAGAATTTTAATAAAATACCATCAAGTTACCAAAAGAGCTAGTTTTCATAAAAATACCATAAGCTTTCAAAAAATCTTGGTTTTATCACCAAAACACCACAATAATTAAAATACATGTTCATGAAAACCCTAAATATTAAAATTCACCCTCGAGATTATTTTTAAACAATATTAATATATATTTTTAATAAACCCCCCTCGAGATATGCAAAAACAATATTTTAAGGACTATAGATAATATAAGCTTAAGCAGTATCGGTTCTCTTGAGCCTTTGGGAGCCGGAGAAAGTGAGTACTTGCCTATTCAGGTTAAACAACTTAACAACAGTTATTAAATGGCGATTGTCTTGGAAAAATACACAAATCCTGTCGTCCATGTGCAGCAGTTACCAATTTCTCCCGAACATAAGATCAATTCCCATAAAAGACATGAACTCAAATCCAAACTCAAATCTAAACTTGAACTAAAACTCGAACACAAACTCGAACTCTAACCTAACTCGAATATGAACTCGAACCCAAACTACTCGAACCAACTTGATTCGAACCAAGATTGAAATTATCATGACTCGCATACTACTCGACTACATTCTACACCTTTTACAATCTATGGTTTCGATCAAGACATGTTAATCAATCAATCGAATTGTAACAACCCTAAACTTTCTGTACAAATTTTTTGTAAAGTACAGAAAAGAGTACCTTAGCCTGAGCACAACTTAAAAGTATTTCTTATTTAAGAACAGTAAGAAAAAACTTGTAGCTCATTGGTAAAGCCCTTGCACTGCTGTGACGTAGCCCTTGTGTTCGAATCACATCAGTCCCGTATTATTTTTAATGATCTTTCTTTTAAACTTTTTGGAAGCTGTTTCCAGATTTAAAATCAGGAAAGTTTACGGAGGAGGCATCACGTGCTAGCGCGTGACCAGCAGTCACGTGTTGGCACGCGACGTTTAAAAGAAGCGGCAAAGGCAGAGTCAGCTCCCCGATTAAATCAAAGAAAAGGCTCCAGAAAGGGTCACGTGCTCACACGTGACCAGGGGTCATGTGTTGGCACGTGGCGGTTGAACAGCGGCCAGAAAACAGAGCACAGAAAGGAGAAGAAAGCTCGTTCCAGAGGGTCACGTGCCTACACGTGACCAAAGGTCACGTGGTCACACGTGACCGTCTTTCAAAGCCTCTCTATTTAACAGAATTAAATTCTGAAGGGGATTCAAATCTTCCCAAAAGGAGAATGATTATTTGGAACCGATTGGATTAAAAATCTAAAGGTGATTAAATATCACCTATTTATGGAAAAATCTTGAACTTGGAAAGATTTCCCCTTAAAATCTAACCGAAATAACAAAGGAATATTTTTGGATTTAAAATCCAACGGTGAATAAAATTCACCTAATAATCCAAAGGTCCAGATGAATGATGAATGCAAATCAAATCTCTCAATGAAAGATTCACTTAAACAGATTGATTCTTCTTCTTCTCCAATAAATAGGAGCCAAGAAGAATAAAGAAAGGACCTTTTATTTGGGGCGAGGAAGAAAAATACAGAGACACGGAGGGAGAAAGAAAAAAAAGAAATAGAGCTTTGAGACTTTGGAAGAATTTGATCTGCTGTAGAAGAAAACCTTAGATAAGAAAGGAGAGGCTTCAAAAGAGAATTTAATTCTCAAAAGAGTATAACTCTTATATTAAAAAAAGAAGAACTTAGTTCTCTCTTTAGTGGAGGATCTGCAAAGTACACATCTCCCCGTGAATTGAGAAATTAATTCTCATTGGGTTGAGATCCTGCCATGCAGATCCAAAGCATAGGGAGGGAATGGAAGTTTGAGAATTTAATTCTCACAGAACTATAGGAATTTAATTCCTTTGAAATAAAATTAGGGTTTAACCCTATGTTATAAGAATTTAATTCCTTCAAAATGAACAGAATCAGGGTTTAATCCTAGTTAAGAACTTAAATCTGTCAAAATAACAGGAATTTAATTCCCTTAAGAAAGAAGAAATTAGGGTTTAACCCTATCTAAGAATATGATTCTTCAGTAGAAAACAGGAAATTAATTCCTTTAAAGTTTATTGCTAGGGTTTAACCCTATGAAGAATTTAATGCTTAAAAAGATAAACACATCTTCAAACGGACAAAGAAACAGGGTCACGTGCTACCACGTGACCCCTGTAAAGATCCATAAAGAAGAACTTTGAGGCAACGCCTCACGTGCTCCACGTGACCCCCAAAGCGCGCAAAGAAAAAGCAAAAGAAAAGAAGCTCTGGGGCGCCCTCACGTGTCACCACGTGACCCCTAATGAGCATTCTAACAGATCAAAGCGTGAGCCCCCATCACGTGCCTACACGTGATGGCCTTCAGAATTAAAAGTGTTAAACACTTATCTGTAGAACAAAATGAAGGGGATCTGGCCCCACCTTTTGGATGCCATCACGTGCCCCCACGTGATCTCTTCTCTTACAATATTTAGCATCAAACTGATGATCTGTTCCCAGTGTTTAACACTGATTTCCATAGTGTTTAACACTAGTTTGAAAACTCCATTTCCAGTGTTTAACACTGATTTTCATAGTGTTCAAACACTAATTTGGAAAATTCTACTCCCAGTGTTTAACACTGATTTCCTTAGTGTTTAACACTGATTTGAAATCTTTGTTCCCAGTGTTTAACACTGATTCGTCTTAGTGTTTAACACTAATTTGAAAACTCTGTTCCCGGTGTTCAACACTGATTATCTTTTAGTGTTTAGCACTAACTTGTTAATCTTATTCCCAGTGTTCAACACTGTTGGTCTCTAGTGTTCAACACTAGATTCAGCCCAATTGGCTAAGTTTCTAGAGGCAAAGCCTCTCCTCCAATGGACCCACAGAGGGAGAATACTCTAAACATGATTGGACTTAGCCCAAGCTGGCCATAAGTCCTCAATTCAAACTTAACTGGGCTAATGGGCTCATAACATGATTAATTGGTCTTGGTCCTAAATTGGGCCAAAACTTAATTGATCTACCTCGGTTTAAGGGTACATCTCTTCACTCCTTTGATACTTGGAGTTATAATTCTTCAACGTCTTCAAAGAGGTGACGGGTCCCGATGACCACACATTGATATAGACTGTGAGGTCCTTAAACTCATGGACTATGAGGTCCTTAACCTTGACCGGGATGTCTTAAAACTAACGCTGGACTGTGGGGTCCTTAAACTCATGGACTATGAGGTCCTTAACCTTGACCGGAATGTCTTAAAACTAACAACGGACTATGACGTCCTTAACCTTGACCGTGATGTCTTAAAACTAACATTGGATTGTGGAGTCCTTATATCCACGGACTACAACGTCCTTAACTTTGACCGCAACGTCTTAAAACTAACATTGGACCGCAATGTCCTTAAACTACCTATGGACCGAGATGTCCTTAAACTACCAATGGACCGCAATGTCCTTAAACTACCTATCGACCGCAATATCACTAAACTAAACAACAGGGCTTCCTTAATTGCTCTATTGTCGGATCTAAACGATCCCGTTAAGTTAATCTTAGTCTAAAAATTAGACTAACATATCCTTAACAAATGTTTAAGTTGATCTTAGTCTCAAATGAGGCTAACGTATCCTTAAACCCAACCCCCAAACCCAAATCTAAGAAGATACAGATTTGGACTAGTCCACGCCCTACGGGCGACGACATAACTCGGTCTTCGTATACAATCCACGGGCAACCAAAAACAAAACAAACACACACGACACGAAAAGACCATCTGGAGAATGAGAAAGTTGTTACCGCAATGCGGTAGCGTAATTAACTGCAGGGGCTTGCGCCTGTAGGGAAGAGCGTCCCCACAATCAAAACCCCCTCAAACGAGGGGGGATCTGACGAAGTCTGCTACATCGGACGCATCCGTCTAAACCTCCGATATACGGTGCCATAAATCAACTTGGCATCTTCGGAGAGGTGGACGGACAGCACCAATTAGCATCTGTCCCGAATCTCAGGCAAGACGCCCATGTCTTGGCCGCCATTCGGAGGGGAACAGAAGCCTAAAAGTTTACACGCGTAATACACGTAAAAATGAAAATTCACTAAAATCAAACATTTGGAAATTGATATATGAGCAGACACCAACACGTGGCAAGAATCCATACCCCAACCCCCACCCATCAACCGGCGAGATGAGCCAAAAGGCCGGTGCCGCCGGCCCCCCCGTGGGGAATGCTCTCATTTTTTTTACCCTAGTCTCTTGGCCTCCCCCTTAACCCCCGTACTGTTTGTTTTTCCTGAAATTAAACAGAGAATTAAAATGAGGCGTTAATCCAAAATTTTAATGCATTTTAATTCCATTCTTCAATTCTTAAAACCCTATTCTATCATATAAATACCACCCCATACCTAGCTCTCTCCATTCTGAAATCTATCATCAAAACTCTTAAATTTTTCCAAGTCAAATTAGTTGTACAAGTGGAGTTAGCCCAAGGTCATCTTCCAGCAATGACTCGGGACAAATCCGGCGACACCGCGACTCCACGAACCTCTCAAACCCTTCCTCTACCTCCCCTCCCTCATCTACTCCAATAAATCCCTTCTCCGCTCCTCTTTTCCCTAATAAAAGAATTCTCTTCTCAAAACTCATCGGAAGCGGAGTTATTCCGACTTCCGATTCTAATTTTGTTAAAAACACAACTTTTCTTAATAACCAAACATCCATATTGTTACATCTTGTTTTAGTAATCTTAAAACAAACATTTAGAACAAGTTTCAATTCAAATTACAATGTTATACAACTTTTATTTTAATTTTACGGTTAAATACCACAAAGTTTACTTACGGCATCATTTCATCATATTTGCTCATATCACCTTTTGAAAAATCTCACGAGGTAATGACCTATCTCATCACAACACACATCATGACATAGCATGATTGCTTGAAAACCATATTTTTGTGGCTAATACAATTTTACAATAAAATACCTTAAACTAATAAAACCGTATTCTTTAAGATTGTTTTAATCAAATTCCTTACGATTATGTCTCTACAACCCACTTTTGGGGAACTCGATTTGGATGGTGCGGGTTATCGCACATCCTCGAGACTAGTAGAGCGAGACGCAGACCTCCTCACGGAGCATCCGATTTCGATGGAATTTTTAATACAATTTTTAAGAAAACGTGATTTTCTATTTAATAAATAAATTCTATTTTTAATAATTATATATATATATTATAAAATATCTATTTTAAATATATATAATAAATTCCATATTTTCTAAACAAAGGAATACCAAATTTCATGAATATACCATCACAAATCCATACAATTCCAATTTACACTAAAATACCATATACTATTCAATCTAGGTTTAGAATCATTAGAATACTTCACTTTTAAAAATTATATCCATGAAAACCCTAAATACGATAAATAAATGCTTGAGATTTATTTTGAATGTTTATCAAAACTATTTTAAGGTAGGAAACTAAAACGGGATTATCAATGGTAATTGGCTTGGAAAAAGTCACAAATCTTGCCGTCCATGTACAGCAGTTACCGATAACTTCAAAACCTAATTCAGGAATCCAATTCTATTTAAGTGTCTGACTGAGACAGAGTCTCGGACTAATCTAAATACAATTCCAATCTACATACAATTCAAATATAACTCCAATGAATCCTTATATACTGAAACTTGAACATGAATATCGGAATGCTATCTATATCAACATGACTTAAACTGACCGAACCATGGATATACATTGACTTGATTACATGACTATCCGTTTACATCCTTATCCGTTTACATGAACAATTGATATCATGGTTTCGGCAAGTCTTATATCTATAGAATAACACAATATACATTACGGGGTTAAAGGGGTAGACTGGTACGGAATGTGTTAAAAGTTGCACGAGATGGTTATTAAAAGACGTAACTAAACATCCATTGCCGTTGTTCCATAGGGTTTGACGGAGCCTTATACTACAGGTTATCTTAGTCCATGGGATAGTTGGAATCCTCTCGTAAACACTAATATCTTCTGTACCAAGTTATAAACAACTATGTTAGTATAACGAACATAATCTTTTATAGTTTATGTTCTATTCTCTGTCTATTCTTCTCTACCTCTTGGGACTTACCGAGCGATTGTTCGCTGACAACATTCCTTTTCTATTCTTTCTTTGGAATGTTGTCAGGAGGACCCGACTCTCTGTAGATCGAGCCCAGCTCAGAAGACTTGGAGCAGTTCATCGAGGACCCCGAGCTCTAGTTCACTTGTATATACTTTTACTTTTAGTTCATGCCATTGTTTAGGCATCGCTTTCCAGTATTGTATTTACTTTCCAGTTGTATTGTAAAGAATGCTTAATCAATAAAAAGTTGATGTTCATTTACATCTCATGTCTTTCTTGTATACATTTATTATATTGCTTATTTACGTTTAACATGTTTACTTCTGAGTAAATACGTCACGATCCTAGTCACGTCTCCTTATCCGTACATCGGGAAGCGGGACATGACAGGTATTGTTGGTGGACCGTGCAGGTCAGTTCTGTATGAATTCATACCATGCAAGGTCAGTTATACATGAAGTCCTACCATGCAGGGTAAGTTCTGCATGAAGTCCTACCATGCAGGGTCAGTTCTGCATAAAAACCTAAGCAATATATTATAAGAATTGTTTACCCCAATCAGAGCAAAGCTCTACTTTGAAAATTTAAATTTTAATAAATAAAGCAACGCTTCAAATTCTTTGCGCTGCGTGCAAGTCGCCAAGTGTCAGACGCAGACACATCAGCGCAGCGCCCAAAACATCGCACTCAATCAGAACAAAGCTCTATTTAAAGAAAAATTAAAAGAAGCAACGTTTCAGTTGCGCAAGCACTGCGCTGCGCGACACGTGTCAGCGCAGATGCGCTAGCGCAGTTGCGCTGCGCTTTGCGCTGCGCGACATGTGTCAGCGCAGATGCATTACCGCAGTTGCGCTGCGGGACACGTGTCAGCGCAGATGCGCTAGCGCAGTTGCGCTGCGCTGCGCGCTGCGTGTCACGAGCTGGTGCGCTTGCACCAAACAGAATTAAAATTCTGAAAGATCTTTCTCAATCTTGTTAAAAACAAGAAGATTTTCTTCTGTAAAACAGAAGCCCTTGGATCAAAGATCCAACGGTGGGGAAAATTCCCCAAATCACTCAGAGAAAGATCTTTTTAACAAATTTAACTAATTTATGAGCACTATAAAAAGGACCCTAGGCCTCAATTCAAAGCATCAACATTTTCTAAAAAAGAAGAGAGAAAGAGAACTCTGAAGAACTCCTCAAGAACAAAAAAGGTAAAGACCTTTAGTAAAAGAGAAAGTTCTCTTATGAACAGATCATACATCTTTAATAAAAAAAAACAAAATAAAAATAGTGCTTTGCACTTTTTTTATGAACCATTGGTTCTTGAATCTAAAAGATTCTTAAATCATAGTGCCTTGCACTTGCAAAACTGCACTGTTGCGCTCTTGGGTTGGCGCAAGCCACCAGAGAGCGCCACGTGTCAGCATCTGAAACAATTGCGCTATGCGCTTTTGAAACAGAGCCTTGCTCTCTAAAACTGGCGCAATTCATCACAGCGCGCCACGTGTCAGCAACGTAAGCGCAGCGCACTAGAACAGCGCTGTTGCGCTTGCGCTCGCCAGAGCATGACACGTGTCATCACCATATGAGCTTGCACTCATTACTTGGCGCAAAACGCCAGACAAATGCACTGCATTGCTTACAAAAGGGCCAAGCCCAAATCAAAAAGGCCTAACAGGCCTAATAAAATGCAATGCATTATTTTAAAAAGGGCAGAGCCCAAACCAAAACAGTTGCTCTGCATCAATAATAAAGGGATAAAGCCCAAATCAAAAAGGCCTAGCAGGCCAGAATAAAATGCAGTGCATTATTAAGTATGGGCAAAGCCCTAGCACAGGCCTAATAGGCCAAAGATCAAGAAAAATGTTGAATATTCTCAACGAGACTTAGCCCAATTATGGCCGTGAGTCCCCAAACTAAATTGACTGAGCAAGAATACTTTCCTAAATCAATTTACGACCGGTTCAAGGGTACATCTCTGAACTCCTCTGACACATGTCGTTGTAATCCTTCAACGACGTCAGAGAGGTGACGGGTCCTGACAACCACACATTAATACGGACTGTGGGGTCCTTAAATTCATGGACTAATGCGTCTTTAAACTGACATTTGTCCCCAAAACGGGAATATGGACCACTATGTCCTTAAAATGGCATTGGACCACTATGTACTTAAACTGGCATTGGACCACTACGTCCCTAAACTGGAAATGGACCACTATGTCCTTAAACTGGCATTGGACCACTATTTCCTTAAACTGGCATTGGACCATTGCGTCCCTAAACTGGAAATGGACCACTATGTGAAATGGACCACTATGGACCACCATGTCCCTAAACTGGAAATGGACCACCATGTCCCTAAACTGGAATAATAGAGCACAAACGCTCTTTTGTCGGATCTAAACGATCCCGTTAAGTCGATCTTAGTCCTAAACTGGACTAACGTATCCTTAACAACCGTTTAAGTTGATCTTAGCCTCAAATATGGCTAACGTATCCTTAAACCTTCAAACAGACTTTAGTCCCAAATTGGACTATAAGATCCTCAATCAACTTTGGTTCAAGGGTACATCTCCGAACTTCTCTGACACATGTCGTTGTAATCCTTCAACGTCGTCAGAGAGGTGACGGGTCCCGACAGTCATATATTAAATGGACCACCATGTCCCTAAACTGGAAATGGATCTAGACGATCCCGTTAAGTAGATCTTAGTCTGGAAATTAGACTAACGTATCTTTAACAAACGTTTAAGTTGATCTTAGCCTCAAATATAGCTAACGTATCCTTAAACCAAAATCCAAATCTAAGTAAATATGGATTTGGACTAATCCACGTCCTACGGGCGACGGCATTACTCAGTCTCCGTATACAATCCACGGGCAACCACAAACAAGATAAACACCCACGACACGAAATGAAATTCTGGATAATGAGAAAGTTGTTACCACGATGCGGTAGCGTAATTAACTGCAGGGGCTTGCGCATGCAGGGAAGAGCGTCCCCACAATCAAAAACCCCTCAAGCGAGGGGGAATCTGACGAAGTCTGCTACATCGGCCGCATCCGTCTAAATCTCCGATACACAGTGTCATAAATCAACTTGGCATCTTCGGAGAGGTGGATGGATAAAACCAAATAGCATCTGTCCCGAATCTCAGGCAAGACGTCCTTACGTCTCCGCCGCCATTCGGAGGGGAACATGGACGGATAAAACCAAATAGTATCTGCCCCGAATCTCAGCGTCAGGACATCGCAGTCTTGTGCGCCGTCTTTCGGAGGGGAACAGATTCCGGCACGCCCGGTGGGACCTTTTCCTCTTTCCACTCCACACTTCGTGTGTCGTGTTCGCGAACGAATCGCGGTTTACTGTGGTTGCCTGTGGATTCGAGGTACTAAGATTTGGTGTCTTGCTCCGTGCAGAAAACAGAAGATCAATGGCTTCAAACTGCACTGCCTGCAACTGCAACTCTCGCTCGGTCCTTGCTGGAGGAGTGACTTATGGGCCCCAAGCGGCCTCCCTTTTCAAGATGCCAGTGGAGCAGGTAACTCAAGCCACTACTGGACTATTCTTCGGGACCATGCTCTCACCGATAAGCTTCGTTGCCCCAATGACGTTGCAAGAAGCTCAAAAGAAGCTAGGTCAGAGCTCCGATGGGCTCATGAAAAAGCCGACAATACCGGAAGATGTTATCCCGAAGCAGATAGCTATCCCTAATCCAGTTTCAGGCGAAATCACCAAGGTTGCTTCCCCTGCTCGGAAGTCCGCTTTTGACAGGTTGGCCGTCCCCATTCAACGGACGTCGGTCTTCAAAAGGCTGGTACTAGCAGATTCTGACCAACACAGGGGGCATGAGGAGGTCACCCTATAACTGAAACAACTCCATCAGCACGACATGCTCGACATCGCCACTGGTGCCGAGTGAGGAAGGCTGGGGGTAACTCCCCCTCTGGATTTACTTCATTAGCTCCAACGGTGGGGATCGAGGCTGCTGTTCCAACCGGGAACAACTTTGAATTGCTGAACACGGTGTGCAGAAACTCTTCTACTGCAATGTTGAAACGAACTCCTTCAGCTGCGGAGAGTACTCCAGAGAAAAAGCTAGAGCAGCCCCCTCAGCGGCTGTCCTCTAAAGTTTACGGGGTCTGGCGACAGGTCCAAGAGTCGGTGATTGATGAAAACTATCTCCGCCAACAGAAAAAGATGAAGGTTTGGCAGGAGAAAGATCA
The DNA here is from genome assembly GCA_030015575.1 of Agapanthus africanus. Classification (NCBI taxonomy): domain Eukaryota; kingdom Viridiplantae; phylum Streptophyta; class Magnoliopsida; order Asparagales; family Amaryllidaceae; genus Agapanthus; species Agapanthus africanus. The sequence goes on along the minus strand of JASDDO010000022.1, from coordinate 855,372,313 downwards.
CTCCGTCAAGCCACAAAAAGCAATGGCTACTCAGGTGTCTACTACTGCGACGGCCCCCTCAACTCCAATCACTCAAAGAAAAAGGAGGCCGCAAAAAGCCCCTGTGAACATGGCGAAGCATAAAAGAGCTGAACACAAACGCCCCAAATCTGAGGGTATGGTGGTGCACACTGTTTATATGGCTTCTGGAAAGGAAGAAAGCCGCACTTCTACGGGCCACCGACCGCTCACCTGATCTGTGACGAAAGCCCAGGAGCAACAACAAAAGCTTCAGGAAATGATGACTGCAATGGCTGCACTCGCTGGGCCAAAAGAAAGCTCTGAAACGTCCTCGGATGAGCGGCACGAACAAGAAACCGACGCTGACTTTTTTCGCAGAGCCCTCGAAAAGAGGGACAAAGAAGCTGCAGAGCAAGCAGCTAACATAAAACAGATGGCGCTCCTCTTCTAAGATATGGTAGGGATGATATTACAGCCGGACCCTCCTGCTGAAGATCCTCCGATCGTCCTTGAAGACGATAGGGGAGAAACGTCAAATCCTCCACCGGCTCTGTCAACAGCCAAGGAGGAGGCAATCTCCAAAGCTGATCTGGATGAATATATAGCTCAGCAGATACGAGCTCATCAGGCGAATGAAGCGGCTGGGCAAATTGCTAGAACCGGACGACCGTATCCGAGCTGGTACGACCAAATCAGTTACCCGATGGGATATACGATCCCTAAATTCCACGTATATAAAGGGACAGGGAATCCACATCAGCATGTCGCTCAATTCAGGGCCTTATGTGGCAATACTGGAGGCGATGACAAATTGTTGCTACGCCAATTCGTCGGCAGCTTAGCAGAAACAGCCTTTGAATGGTATTTAGAACTACCTAACGACTCTGTCAAAACATTTGCGGAGATGGAGCTGCTGTTTACACAAAGATTCGCGAGTGCTAGTGAACGCACCCCGATAACAGCACTAATAAATGCCAGAATAAAGCCAGGCGAAACGTGGGTCCAATACGCAACACAATGGCGAAACCTATGGTCGAAATGCGAACAACGCATAGAAGAGGCACCTGCGGTAGGCATGTTTGTGGGAACTCTCGATCCGCAGGCAATCATTTCGCAATTCATGATGTTCTTCAGGCCGACCATCTTCCCGGCCTTGATCGAAAAATTAGCCTAAATGGACCAGATGAGCCACGGACTGTCTCCTCCAAAACCAGATTCCCGAAATGAGAAAGGAAAAGGGAAAGCGATCGTTGTCGCTAATGCTCAACAACAGTCGAGCAACTCAAAGCTGGTCGTTCGCCAAAACAACGTGCGTCCACGCCCATCCCTCGAAGAGAGGCTAGGACGTCCTTACTCGTTTCCTCAGAATAAAACGAGAAGACTGTTCGAGCTGGCAGTGCGCAACAGACTCATCAATCTGCCGAGTCCAATGCGTCTGTCGCAGCCAGGCGATCTTAATAATCTTAATTATTGCCCTTACCACCAAACGGTAAGTCACCCGATTGAAGATTGTTTCGTCTTTAAGGGATGGATCGAAGATCAGTACCTACAGGGCAAGTTCGCGTTGTCCGAAAATTGGAAGGTGAACCCGCCACAACCGCATGCTCCGAGAAAGATGGATACGCCGGGGACATCATGGTCAGTCATGGAGAAAGCCCCATAGACCGAAAAGTTAATAAACTAGATGTTCGCCTCAAATACGGCGACGGTGGACCGAAATGTCCTTAAACTAACAACGGACCGAGATGTTCTTAAACTAATGATGGACCGCAATGTCCTAAAACTTGCAAATGACCGAAATGTCTTTAAACTACTACCGCAGCATCCTCAGGCTGACGAGAATATAGAAAAAATAAAAAAAATAAACGGTATGTCCATAAGCAAAATGGGCACGGGTGAAAACCCGAAAGGGCTCCGTGAGTAAAAACAGCAGGGCTACCGGCGAGTGTTTATGAAAACCTGAAAGGGCGCAGCCTCGTTATAAAAAATAAGAAGAATAAAAAGAATAAAAAAAAGGTATGTCCATAAGCAAAATGGGCACGGATGAAAACCCGAAAGGGCTCCGTGAGTAAAAACAGCAGGGCTACCGGAGAGTGTTCGTGAAAACCCGAAAGGGCGCGACTTCGTTAAAAAAAAGGAGAAGAAGAAAATAAAAAGAATAAAAAAAAGGTATGTCCATAAGCAAAATGGGCACGGATGAAAACCCGAAAGGGCTCCGTGAGTAAAAACAGCAGAAGCAGGGCTACTGGCGAGTGTTTGTGAAAACCCGAAAGGGCGCAACCTCGTTAAAAGACACTTATAGGGTCCTCTCGACCTTATAAGGAGAAACCACCCGCATGAGATCCTTACGACTCACAAGGGAGCAACACACTTAGGGATCCCCACGATTCCTAAGAAGAAAATACACTTGCGAGATCCTCACGACTCGTAAGGAGAACTCTCTTATGGGACCCTCACGGCTCATAAGATTTGAAAGTCTTAAGTTACAGAGACTTAAACCTGTGCTTAAGCAAACCCCACAACTTTCGACATTGCCCTACAAGTGGCTCAATACTGACCCTTGTATACAATCCACGGGAGCGAATAAACATTTCCCTAACTAAGTCCTATCCGAGATTAGGGATGTGTTCGCACGATGAATAACCCTTGTAAATCCTCTCAACTTACAAGGAGAAAGCCCTCCTGTAGGATCCTTACGACTTACAGAGGAGCAAAACACTTAGGAACCCTCACGATTCCTAAGGAGAAAATACACCTATAAGATCCTCACGACTTGTAGGGAGAAATAACTTTGTGAGACCCTTACGGCTCATGAAGTCAAAGCCTTAGTCGACAAGACCCTAACCCTGGTCGCTAAGCCTTCTTTGTTCGACAACGACAGAGACAAATGATGATTCGCTCCTGGCGATATCCCAGTTGTAGCGATGTTGATGCCGAAATCGGTGTTCAATTTCAGGTTTACGGCGAAAGGCTAGTAGGCCGCACATGCATACGAAATAGCCGAAATGATGGAGCAACTTGCAATAAAAAGCAGTAAGTAAAGGTATGCATGCAGAATAGCCGAAATGATTGGGCAACTCGCAATAAAAAGCAGCGACTAAAAATAAAATAAATAGCCAAAATGATTGGGCAACTCGCAATAAAAAGCAGCGAGTAAAAAGAAAAAATAGCCGAAATGATTGGGCACCGCAAAAAATAGCCGAAATGATTGGGCAATCGCGATTTTCGCGATATAAAAAGCTGAAATGATAGAGCATCGCGGAAAGAATAAAAAAACTGAAAGAATGAAACTTTTTGCCCTACAGGTGAAATCACATCGATCACTGTATACAATCCAGGGGCACAGATAAAGAGGGAACCATACCTTCCCAACAGGCTCCATCAGAAAGCGAAGCCAAATCTCGACGGTTCATAGACAACCTAGAGACAATCTCGACATTTGTCGCAATATTACAGACACGATGTCAACAAATGAAGCAAACGAAGATCCCGAGCTTCAGGGTCTCGACGTCAACATCGACAACTTAGAGATCACCAACGACGTTTCTCTTCACTCCAACTAGATGCAGACATGACGTCAACAACCGACCTCAGAATCGCAACGAAACAGAACCATGGCAAAGTCTCTAGTTCCAAATCTCAATGGCCACATCTGCAGCCTGGAGACCAACAACGGTGTGCCTCCTCATTCCAGCAGGACACAGATGTTACACCATCAAGCGGAGCGATGGCAAAATCCCAGCTTCACCTCAGCATTCGTCTCGATACAGTAGACGCAATGTCAACAACAGCGTTTCTCCGCAGTCCAGCTGGAGGCAGATGCAACGTCAACAAAAGACCTCGTGGTCGAAACAAAGCAGAGTAACGGCAAAATCCTAACTCCACCTTAGCATTCGTCTCGTTACAGCAGACGCAATGTCAACAACGGCGTTCCTTCGCTGTCCAGCAGGGTGTACATGCAAAGTTAACAAAAGACCTCACGGTCGAAACAAAGCGGAGTAACGGCAAAATCCCAACTCCACCTTAGCATTCGTCTCGTTACAGCAGACGCAATGTCAACAACGACGTTCCTTCGCAGTCCAGCAGGGTGTACATGCAAAGTTAAAAAAGACCCCATGGTCGAAACAAAGCGGAGTGACGGCAAAATCCCAGCTCCACCTCAGCATTCGTCTCAATACACGAGACGCAGTGTGAGCAAATGAAGCGAAGGCCAAATTCCTAGCTTCAAGGTCTTAACAACAAGTCATATAAATCCTGAAAGATCACCGGAGATCATCCCACATGGAGTGGTCACCTCCTCGACATTCGTTTCGATACAGCAGACGAGTTGTCACCCCAGCGTTCTTCCTCCAGCAGGGATTCGGACGTGACAAAGCAAACGAAGCGAAGGCCACATTCCTAGCTTCAACGTCTTTACGGTAACTCACATAAAACTGAAAGACAATCGGAGATTATCTCGCACCAGCACAGAGTGGTCACCACCTTGACGTTCGTCTCGATACAGCAGACGAAATGTCAACCCCAGTGTTCTTCCTCCAACAGGATTTGGACACACCAAAGCAAACGAAGCAAAGGCCACATTCCTAGCTTCGACGTCTTGACGGTAACTCATATAAAACCGGAAAGACAATCGGAGATCATCTCGCACCAGCACAGAATGGTCGCCACCTCGACGTCCGTCTCAATACAGCAGACGAGATGTCACCCCAATGTTCGTCTCGACACAGCAGACGCAACGTCATTAAACGAATGGAGCCACGGTAAAATCCCTAGTTCCAAATCTCGATGGTTCACCAGCAACTTAGAGACAACCTCGACGTCCGTCTCGATACAGTAGACGAGATGTCACCCCAACGTTCGTCTCGACACAGCAGACGCAACGTCATCAAACAAACGGAGTCACGGCAAAATCCCTAGTTCCCACCGCAACATTCGTCTCGATACAGCAGACGCAATGCCAGCAAACGAAGCAAAGGCCAAATTCCTAGCTTCAGGGTCTTGACGGCAACTCACATAAAGCCCGAAAGACTATCGGAGATCATCCCCACACCAGCGCGGAGTGGTTATGACTCATCGGGGCTCTCCAAAATAAGCCTAACCTCAAATAAAAAACGACATGGCAAATTCCTAATGCTTTCTCTTCCGACGGTCAAACTGCCAAGGAGGATTGCTTGAAGACGTCTTGTCCAGCCCCCGAAGGGATCAGAGACACGGCAGTTGCAGGGCTACTCGAACAGCACGATTGCCTATCGAGGACTATATCAGCTTATGCGACGGTATGATGGCCAAAACCCTAAGTACCACCAACCTTAATGGGCTTCTATCGTAAAGAGCATAGGTTAAATGCGACGTTAAGATGTTCTTGCGAGAAACGCTCGATTCGTCTCGACTTGTGAAAAAATTGTTGAGGCGGCTCGACTCGTAAGATAAAGTCTTAGGCAGTAGGCATAAAAGAAGCCTGTTTCCTAAGCACTGGGACCCCGCAAGTTGGCCCAAAACGGTCTCTTGCATACCATCCACGGGTCTCACTCTCTAACGTCGAACGTCGACAAGGAGGGGAACAACCGCTTACAAGTCCTCTCGACTCGTAAGAGGGAAAAATCTCTTATAAGATCCTTACGACTTATAAAAGAAAACACATTTAGGGATCCTCACGATTCCTAAGGAGAAAACCCACCAACGAGATCCTCTCGATCCGTAGGGAGAAAAGTCTCTATGAGACCCTCACGGCTCATAGAGTTGAAAAGTCTTAGGTGGCAGATCTGAACCTACGGCCTAAGCCCTCGCTATCTCGTGAAGAAATCAAGAAGCTTACTCTATTACCTGCTAATTGTGACGATATGCTGAGAAAGAAGAAAAGCAACAGAAAGAGCATCCGATTTACATTTGATCAAGCGTTCAAGACACATTCATTCATGCATGGGCAAAAAGACTCAGGACAAAAGATATATAATAAAGACAAGCTGGGATAAAAAAAAATTCCATTAATATTGCCCGAAGTTCTTACAGTCATAAAAAACAATAAACGAAAGTTACAATGGAATAACCTCAGATCCAGGGCATGGATTGAGGAATTCAAAAGCGACCCTATCTATGACTTTCCAAGCCTCGTGGACCATCCTAGTGTGCTTTCTTTCGCGAGCACAAGCGTCAGGGTCCCCCCTGATGTCTTCCACCCTCCGATAAGCAGCGAGTATGGCAGACTGTTGAAAGACCTCGTGCAAGAGATCGATAAGACTGTCTCGCCGTCTCTTTGAGATAAAGTTCAACAGGTACACCGAGTGCACCTTATCCTCAGCGGCATCCAGCGCCCTAAGCGGAACACCGGAATAGAACAGGGGAAGCGCTTCCCAGATGGCTCCCACGATAAGCTTAAGAAGGGAGGAACGCCGGGGAAGCAGAGGACCGTTGTATGCGTCGAAGCGGCTCATGATTTCAGCACACTCCGCGTTTGTGAACTCTCGATTTTGAGAGCGGCCAAGTCGGTGTATGTCCCCGTAAGAGATGATCTCGTTAAGAGCATACATATGGGCGTCCATTGTTCCTGTGGAAGAAGATCAGCAAAATTAGCAGACCGACTGATTAGGCGAATTCTTGTGAAAAAATGAGCACAAAGAGTTAAACTCCTCGAGAGCAATGCTCAACGAATAGGGGTGACGCCTATCAGATGCCATAATAATGGAAATTTGAAGAAGTCCCCCAAGAACTCTGAGATCATTATTATTAAAAGATGATATAATCCTTTAAATACAAAACTCCATTTTTAATTTTCATTATCCATACTCAAACTCTTAAGAGTTCATCTCATTTTTAGATCAAAGAGATCTATGTCTTGACAAAGATGCAACGTCTTAAACTCATGGACTATGAGGTCCTTAACCTTGACCGGGATGTCTTAAAACTAACGCCGGACTGTGGGGTCCTTAAACTCATGGACTATGAGGTCCTTAACCTTGACCGGAATGTCTTAAAACTAACAACGGACTATGACGTATTTAACCTTGACCGTGATGTCTTAAAACTAACATTGGATTGTGGAGTCCTTAAATCCACGGACTACGACGTCCTTAACTTTGACTGCAACGTCTTAAAACTAACATTGGACCGCAATGTCCTTAAACTACCTATGGACCGAGATGTCCTTAAACTACCAATGGACCGCAATGTCCTTAAACAACCTATCGACCGCAATGTCATTAAACTAAACAACATGGCTCCCTTAATTTCTCTCTTGTCGGATGTAAACGATCCCGTTAAGTTGATCTTAGTATAAAAATTAGACTAACGTATCCTTAACAAATGTTTAAGTTGATCTTAGTCTCAAATGAAGCTAACGTATCCTTAAACCCAACCCCCAAACCCAAATCTAAGAAGACACGGATTTGGACTAGTCAACGCCCTACGGGCGACGACATAACTCAGTCTCCGTATACAATCCACGGGCAACCAAAAACAAAACAAACACACACGACACGAAGAGACCATCTGGAGAAGGAGAAAGTTGTTACCGCAATGCGGTAGCGTAATTAACTGCAGGGGCTTGCGCCTGCAGGGAAGAGCGTCCCCACAATCAAAAACCCCTCAAACGAGGGGGGATCTGACGAAGTCTGCTACATCGGACGCATCCGTCTAAACCTCCGATATACGGTGCCATAAATCAACTTGGCATCTTCGGAGAGGTGGACGGACAGCACCAATTAGCATCTTCCCCGAATCTCAGGCAAAACGCTCATGTCTTGGCCGCCATTCGGAGGGGAACAAAAGCCTAAAAGTTTACACGCGCAATACACGTAAAAATGAAAAGTTACTAAAATCAAACATGTGGAAATTGATATATGAGCAGACACCAACACGTGGCAAGAATCCATACCCCAACCCCCACCCATCAACCGGCGAGATGAGCCAAAAGGCCGACGCCGCCGGCCCCCCCGTGGGGAATGCTTTCATTTTTTTACCCTAGCCTCTTGGCCTCCCCCCTTAACCCCCGTACTGTTTGTTTTTCCTGAGATTAAACAGAGAATTAAAATGAGGCGTTAATCCAAAATTTTAATGCATTTTAATTCTATTCTTCAATTCTTAAAACCCTATTCTATCATATAAATACCACCCCATACCTAGCTCTCTCCATTCTGAAATCTATCATCAAAACTCTTAAATTTTTCCAAGTCAAATTAATTGTACAAGTGGAGTTAGCCCAAGGTCATCTTCCAGCAATGACTCGGGACAAATCCGGCGACATCGCGACTCCACGAACCTCTCAAACCCTTCCTCTACCTCCCCTCTCTCATCTACTCCAGTAAATCCCTTCTCCGCTCCTCTTTTCCCTAATAAAAGAATTCTCTTCTCAAAACTCATCGGAAGCGGAGTTATTCCGACTTCCGATTCTAATTTTGTTAAAAACACAACTTTTCTTAATAACCAAACATCCATATTGTTACATCTTGTTTTAGTAATCTTAAAACAAACATTTAGAACACGTTTCAATTCAAATTACAATGTTATACAACTTTTATTTTAATTTTACGGTTAAATACCACAAAGTTTACTTACGGCATCATTTCATCATATTTGCTCGTAATACCTTTAGAAAAATCTCACGAGGTAATGACCTATCTCATCACAACACACATCATGACATAGCATGATTGCTTGAAAACCATATTTTTGTGGCTAATACAATTTTACAATAAAATACCTTAAGCTAATAAAACCGTATTCTTTAAGATTGTTTTAATCAAATTCCTTACGATTATGTCTCTACAACCCACTTTTGGGGAACTCGATTTGGATGGTGCGGGTTATCGCACATCCTCAAGACTAGTAGAGCGAGACGCAGACCTCCTCACGGAGCATCCGATTTCGATGGAATTTTTAATACAATTTTTAAGAAAACGTGATTTTCTATTTAATAAATAAATTCTATTTTTAATAATTATATATATTATAAAATATCTATTTTAAATATATATAAGAAATTCCATATTTTCTAAACAAAGGAATACCAAATTTCATGAATATACCATCGCAAATCCATACAATTCCAATTTACACTAAAATACCATATACTATTCAATCTAGGTTTAGAATCATTAGAATACTTCACTTTTAAAAATTATATCCATGAAAACCCTAAATACGATAAATAAATGCTTGAGGTTTATTTTGAAAGTTTATCAAAACTATTTTAAGGTAGGAAACTAAAACGGGGTTATCAATGGTAATTGGCTTGGAAAAAGTCACAAATCCTGCCGTCCATGTACAGCAGTTACCGATAACTCCAAAACCTAATTCAGGAATCCAATTCTGTTTAAGTGTCTGACTCAGACAGAGTCTCGGACTAATCTAAATACAATTCCAATCTACATACAATTCAAATATAACTCCAATGAATCCTTATATACTGAAACTTGAACATGAATATCAGAATGCTATATATATCAACATGACTTAAACTGACCGAACCATGGATATACATTGACTTGATTACATGACCAGTATATATATCCTTATATACTGGTGCGCTTGCGCCAAACAAAATTAAAATTCTGAAAGATCTTTCTCACTCTTGTTAAAAACAAGAAGATTATCTTCTGTAAAACAGAAGCCCTTGGATCAAAGATCCAACGGTGGGGAAAATTCCCCAAATCACTCGGAGAAAGATCTTTTTAACAAATTTAACTAATTTATGGGCACTATAAAAAGGACCCTAGGCTTCAATTCAAAGCATCAACATTTTCTAAAAAAAAAGAGAGAAAGAGAACTCTGAAGAACTCCTCAAGAACAAAAAAGGTAAAGACCTTTAGAAAAAGAGAAAGTTCTCTTATGAACAGATCATAGATCTTTAATTAAAAAAAAGCAAAATAAAAATAGTGCTTTGCACTTCTTTTATGAACCATTGGTTCTTGAATCTAAAAGATTCTTAAATCATAGTGCCTTGCACTTGCAAAACTGCACTGTTGCGCTCTTGGGTTGGCGCAAGCCACCAGAGAGCGCCACGTGTCAGCATCTGAACCAATTGCGCTATGCGCTTTTGAAACAGAGCCTTGCTCTCTAAAACTGGCGCAATTCATCACAGCGCGCCACGTGTCAGCAGCGCAAGCGCAGCGCACTAGAACAGCGCTGTTGCGCTTGCGCTCGCCAGAGCATGACACGTGTCATCGCCATATGAGCTTGCACTCATTACTTGGTGCAAAACGCCAGACAAATGCACTGCATTGCTTACAAAAGGGCCAAGCCCAAATCAAAAAGGCCTAACATGCCTAATAAAATGCAATGCATTATTTTAAAAAGGGCAGAGCCCAAACCAAAATAGATGCTCTGCGTCAATAATAAAGGGATAAAGCCCAAATCAAAAAGGCCTAGCAGGCCAGAATAAAATGCAGTGCATAATTAAGTATGGGCAAAGCCCTAGCACAGGCCTAATAGGCCAAAGATCAAGAAAAATGTTGAATATGCTCAACGAGACTTAGCCCAATCATGGCCGTAAGTCTCCAAACTAAATTGACCGAGCAAGAATACTTTCCTAAATCAATTTACGACCGGTTCAAGGGTACATCTCTGAACTCCTCTGACACATATCGTTGTAATCCTTCAACGACGTCAGAGAGGTGACGGGTCCTGACAACCACCCATTAATACAGACTGTGGGGTCCTTAAATTCATGGACTAATGCGTCCTTAAACTGACATTTGTCCCCAAAACGGGAATATGGACTACTATGTCCTTAAACTGGCATTGGACCACTATGTACTTAAACTGGCATTGGACCACTACGTCCCTAAATTGGAAATGGACCACTATGTCCTTAAACTGGCATTGGACCACTATGTACTTAAACTGGCATTGGACCACTACGTCCCTAAACTGGAAATGGACCACTATGTCCTTAAACTGGCATTGAACCACTACGTCCCTAAACTAGAAATGGACCACTATGTCTCTAAACTGGAAATGGACCACTACGTCCTTAAACTGGAAATAGACCACTATGTCCCTAAACTGGCAATGGACCACCATGTCCCTAAACTGGAACAATAGAGCCCAAACGCTCTTTTGTCGGATCTAAACGATCCCGTTAAGTCGATCTTAGTCCCAAACTAGACTAACGTATCCTTAACAACCGTTTAAGTTGATCTTAGCCTCAAATATGGCTAACGTATCCTTAAACCTTCAAACAGACTTTAGTCCCAAATTGGACTATAAGATCCTCAATCAACTTTGGTTCAAGGGTACATCTCCGAACTCCTCTGACACATGTCGTTGTAATCCTTCAATGTCGTCAGAGAGGTGACGGGTCCCGACAGCCATATATTAAATGGACCACCATGTCCATAAACTGGAAATGGATCTAGACGATCCCGTTAAGTAGATCTTAGTCTGGAAATTAGACTAATGTATCCTTAACAAACGTTTAAGTTGATCTTATCCTCAAATATGGCTAACGTATTCTTAAACCAAAACCCAAATCTAAGTAAATATGGATTTGGACTAATCCACGTCCTACGGGCGACGGCATTACTCAGTCTCCGTATACAATCCACGGGCAACCACAAACAAGACAAACACCCACGACATGAAGTGAAATTCTGGAGAAGGAGAAAGTTGTTACCGCGATGCGGTAGCGTAATTAACTGCAGGGGCTTGCGCCTGCAGGGAAGAGCGTCCCCACAATCAAAAACCCCTTAAGCGAGGGGGAATCTGATGAAGTCTGCTACATCGGCTGCATCCGTCTAAATCTCCGATACACGGTGCCATAAATCAACTTGGCATCTTCGGAGAGGTGGACGGATAAAACCAAATAGCATCTGCCCCGAATCTCAGGCAAGACGTCCTCACGTCTCCGCCGCCATTCGGAGGGGAACATGGACGGATAAAACCAAATAGCATCTGCCCCGAATCTCAGCGTCAGGACATCGCAGTCTTGTGCGCCGTCTTTCGGAGGGGAACAAGAATCAACAACTAAAATATTCTTTATATTTCCTATTCCTTGAATCTGTCCTAACCCTATTTTTCTTTCAAGGTTATGGATTCCCTGAACAATACTAGCACCAATGTGAACGGCAGCACCACACCACCACCTCTTCCACTTACGCTTACCATTGTAGGTTCAATCAACGAGCAGATGGTACTGCTCGAAGCAATAAAGAGCCTCCTGGAGCGACAGCGACAACATACCGCTATCCTAATGAACCGCCCAGAAGCTGAGGCACCTGGAGTGAAACAATTCCGGGCACTGCATCCTAAGCAATTTTCTGGGAAAAAGAGCCCTCTGGAAGCTGAAAATGGGCTTAATCCATTGAGGACGATCTGGCAGCAGCACAAGTGCCAGAAATTGCTTGGGTAAGGGTTGCGAAGCTGCAACTCACGGATAACGCCTGAGTATGGTGGAAGGCGGAAGAAAGCCGTCTTACTCAGCCGATCAAATGGAAAACTTTTCGCGACATGTTCGACGCGAAATATTTTCCCGATACTGCCCGATTTGACATGGAGCAGCAATTTATCCACCTACAATAAGGCTCTATGTGGAGCAAATCCGTGGATGAGTATGTACTGAGTTCATTGTATTGAGCAGGTTCGCGGCACATCTCATACCGACTGCTGAGATCAGGGCCAGAAGATTTCAGCAAGGTTGGACCAGGAGATCCAAGCTGCTCTAGCTACAGGGGATTTCCCAACCCATGACTTAGCTCTGAAGGTTTCCCGTCGATATGAGGCAGTAGTGAAGAAGAAGGGCAGATCTCAATCTGCCGGTGTGAAGCGCCCTGCTACTCAGATAGCAGGAGGAGCCTCTTCCAGGCCACCGTTTATACCCAGGGGACCGGAAGTAACATTTAACCAGCCAAGTCCAGACTTTTGCTATTACCGCAAGAGGGATGGACATCTGTTGAAGGACTGCAGGCGCGCGAAAGGCCTGTGCTTAATTTGTGGGGCATCCACTCATGGTATTGGAATATGTCCTCATAGACGCAACCCAGTCCTAATACACATCAACTATCCACAGCGGCTAACTATTCAGGCACCTGCACCTCATCTGGCTCTCCCAGCTCCACCTCCACACCAATTCCATCAGGCACTGAGGAACATGCCTCGAGAGCAGAGGAACATGCCCTAAGGACAGAGGAATGTGCCTCCAGCTAGGAGGAACGCACCCCGGCGTTAGGCTTTCACATTAGCGGCAGTAGAATCCGAGCCTATAGACCAAGGTAATACTGGTAATTCCCTTCAACCTTTTCAAACCCTTGCATCATCTTGTTACTTTTCATGCACTACCAGTATTTCTTTCACCACCGCTATCACCAAATTTTTCTTGAATCTATTACAACTTCCTTCTATAAATTTCGAGAACATAATTTTTATAAAGAGGATAGAATGTAACAACGCTAAACTTTCTGTACAAAATTTTTGTAAAGTATAGAAAGGGGTACCTTAGCTTGAGCACAACTTAAAAGTATTTCTTGTTTAAGAACAGCAAGAAACAACTTGTAGCTCATTGGTAAAGTCATTGCACTGCTGTGACGTAGCCCCTATGTTCGAATCCCATCAGCCACATATTATTTTTAATGATTTTTCTTTTAAATATTTTGGAAGCCCAAAAGTTTACACGTGCAATACATGTAAAAATGAAAAGTCACTAAAATCAAATATGTGGAAATTGATATCTGAGCAGACACCAACACGTGGCAAGAATCCAGACCCCAACCCCCACCCATCAACCGGCGAGATGAGCCAAAAGGCCGACGCCGTCAGACCTCCCATGGGGAATGCTCTCACTTTTTTACCCTAGTCTCTTGGCCTCCCCCCTTAACCCCAGTACTATTTGTTTATCCAGAAATTAAACAGAGAATTAAAATGAAGCATTAATCCAAAATTTTAATTCATTTTAATTCATTTTAATTCCATTCTGCAATCTTCAAAACCCTAATTCTATCCTGTAAATACCACTCCATGCGTAGCCATCTCCATTCTAAAATTTATCATCAAAACTCTCAAATTTTTCCAACTCAAATTAGTTGTACAAGTGGACTTAGCCCAATGTCATCTTCCGGCGACGACTCGGGACAAATCCGGCCACACCGCTATTCCACGAAGCTCTCAAACCCTTCCTATACCTCCCCTCTCTTGTCTAATCTAGTAAGTCCCATTTCCTCTCCTCTCTTCCCTAATAAAAGAATTCTCTTCTCAAAACTCATCGGAAGCGGAGTTATTCCGACTTCCGATTCTAATTTTGTTAAAAACGAAACTTTTCATAATAACCAAACATCCATATTATTATATCTTGTTTAGTAATCTTAAAACAAACATTTAGAACAAGTTTCAATTTAAAATACAATGTTATACAACTTTTATTTCAATTTTACGGTTAAATACTACAAAGTTTACTTACGACATCATTTCATCATATTTGCTCATATTACCTTTAGAAAAATCTCACGAGATAATGACCTATCTCATCACAACACACATCATGACATAACACGATTGCTTGAAAATCATATTTTTGTAGCTAATACAATTTTACAATAAAATACATTAAACTAATAACACCGTATTCTTTAAGATTGTTTTAATCAAATTACTTATGATTATGTCTCTACAATCCACTTTTGGGGAATCCGATTTGGATGGTGCAGCTTATCGCACATCCTCAGGACTAGTAGAGCGAGATGCAGACCTACTCACGTAGTATCCGATCTCGATGGAATTTTTAATACAATTTTTAAGAAAACGTGATTTTATATTTAATAAATAAATTCTATTTTTAATAATTATATATATATATATATTCTCAAAATATCTAATTTAAATATATATAATAAATTCCATGTTTTCTAAACAAAGAAATCCCAAATGTCATGAATATACCATCACAAATCCATACAATTCCAATTTACACTAGAATACCATATATTATTTAATCTAGGTTTATAATCATTAGAATACTTCAGTTTTAAAAATTACATCCATGAAAACCCTAAATACAATAAATAAATGCTTGAGGTTTATTTTGAAAGTTTATCAAAACTATTTTTCATAAAACCTCCTCAAGTTTATTAATTTACAATAAGGACCCTAGTAAATATAGGTTTAAGCGGGACCAATTCTCTTGAGCCTTAGGGAGCCGGAGAAAGTAAGTGCTTGCCTATTTAAGGTAGAAAACTAAAACGGGGTTATTAATGGTAATTGGCTTGGAAAAAGTCACAAATCCTGTCGTCCATCTGTAGCAGTTATCGATAACTCTAAAACCTAATTCACGAATCCAATTCTGTTTAAGTTTCTGACTCAGACAGAGTCTCAGACTAATCTGAATACAATTCCAATCTACATACAATTCAAATATAACTCCAATGAATCCTTATATACTGAAACTCGAACATGAATATCAGAATGTTATCTATATCAACATGACTTGAAATGACCGAACCATGGATATACATTGACTTGATTACATGACTATCCGTTTACAACCTTATCCGTTTACATGAACAATTGATATCATGGTTTCGGCAAGTCTTACATCTATAAAACAACACAATATACATTACGGGGTTAAAGGGGTAGACTGGTACGGAATGTGTTAAAAGTGACATGAGATGGTCATTAAAAGACGTAACTAAATATCCATTACCGTTGTTCTATGCGGTTTGACGGAGCCTTGTACTATGGGTTACCTTAGTCCACGGGATAGTTGGACTCCTCTCGTAAACACTAATATCTTCTGTACCAAGTTACAAACAACTACGTTAGTATAGCGAACATAATATTTTATACTTTATATGTTCTATTCTCTGTCTATTCTTCTCTACCTCTTGGGACTTACTGAGCGATTGTTCACCGACGACATTCATTTTCTATTCTTTCTTTAGAATGTTGTCAGGAGGACCCGACTCTCTGGAGATCGAGCCCATCTCAGAAGACTTAAAGCAGTTCATCGAGGACCCCGAGCTCTATTTCAATTGTATATACTTTTACTTTCAGTTCATGTCATTGTTTAGGCATCGCTTTCCAGTATTGTATTTACTTTCCAGTTGTATTGTAAAGAATGTTTAATCGATAAAATGTTGATGTTCATTTACATCTCATGTCTTTCTTGTGTACATTTATTATATTGCTTGTTTATGCTTAGCGTGTTTACTTCTGAGTAAATACGCCGCGGGCTTAGCCACGTCTCCTTATCCGTACACCGGAAAGCGGGGCGTGCCACAAATCAATTAAGTATATTAACCAGTTATAATATATTATACTTAGGGTGTTTGGGATAGTTTCCTGTGTGAATTCAACGGAGCTTCAGGAGTCCCGTATTGACCTCTCTTTTTTATTTTACTCAAATATCAGTCGGGTTGACTCATCCATAGCCTAGAGCCCTGATGCTATCACATGAAATGGACCCGTATTTTCTTGCTCCTGGGGCCCCACTCTTGAGCTCATAAATACTTCTACGGCTGCGTTGACATTCTCACTTGGAACTTAACGTTAACACAGTGACCATACAGAGACCTATAGAATATATTTACCCATGATCATATACACTTACTCGTCATATAAA